>JAQFZX010001511.1:0-28606 GCA_034682405.1 Hydroisotoma schaefferi | reverse complement strand
CATAGTAGTAAAAACGTGTACCATGAGTTCACTACTGGGTTGTGCCGGATTGAGAGGAGTCAACTGGAAAAAGATGGCCCATGGAAGGGTGACTGTGAATGAAAATGTCCAAATGATTATAATCAGGATTCGACAACTGCGAGATGAGATTTGACACTTCATCGGGTGGCAGATAGCCAAGTAGCGTTCTATAGCGATGGCAATGAGTGTGTCGATACTTGCCGAAACGCTTACTCCTTGCAGGTAAGGAACGATCTTGCAAATCCACTGGCCAAGAATCCAAGCTGAATAGAAATAAATAAACAGAACAGACTTATAGAAATTGTTAAATCAATTATTTCTAAATATTTGGTAGAATTTATTTTGTGTTTCATTTTGGTGATTTAAAAATACTTTTGCAGTGATTGAAATATGTTTCTGATTATAATAGATCATCTATTGCAACCTGGGCCAGAAACATTCATATATAAATAATGCAAAAAAACGGTATTTATGCTAAATCTAAAACCTAAAACAGTATGCTAAATCACTAAAATTCGTAGTCAATGTTCAATGTTTCATCAAATCCTTAAACTGACTACCGCAAATTGGTATCAACTGTTTAACTTTTCTTTTCTAGCATATTTAGAACAACATCCTTGGTCATCATAAATCTATGGAACGCAGATATTAATCTTCAGGGGGGAATATAAAGCTTATTTCATTTCATTAGGAAGGAAGCCCAGAGAAAAATGTACAACTTGAGCATGATAAAGTGTTGGACAGTTTTTCAAGCTCGAGCTCATCCAACCAACTAATCCCTGTCGAGTCGATGTCATCCTAAACAATATCTCAACCTAAATACATACATAATTTTTTAGCTATAATTACTTTTCTTGAGCTTAACTGCATAGTGCGTATTCATATTTTAATAAGTTCTTCCCGTAGAACTTTTGGAACATTAGAAAATTACTTTCATCTCTAGATATACATAATAGATAGATTTTGAGCATTTGCAATATAGTTTTCCTCGTAGTTAACACTAAGCAATACCTTAAAAACAAATTTTACAAAACTAACCCAATTTATTCGCTCCATTCATTCTACTGACCAAAAAGAGATATCTTTATTTATATTTAATCCACCTTAGCTTTATACTGACCAGGGAATGGATAAAAAGCGTAGGAGACAGAGTTACATGCTTTATGAATTCTTTATTATTTACAAGCGTAATAAAAAAGGCAAATAAAGTACTGTCACCGGTAATATTAGTAAGTCATAATAATACTGGTAGCAGTAGTAGTGGTTGGTGGTGGTAATATGCAGTAGTTAAGCATACATAATAATATTATGGTGAAAGTGGGCTTGTTTTTTTGCGAGAATTTCCTATTATTACATTGCGGGGATGAACGTGGAGTGGAAGTGGTGGTCTGGTCTAGGATATATGGACTGGTCTGTCGGATTTTGGTCCCTACTCGTTTGTTTTACTAAGCAATAAAACCCGTACTTTTTATGCCTGGAATGGACAAACTTTAGCCACTTTTTACTTTCTACATCACCCTTAATGCAGTTTCTCGTATGTAAACAAACCGACGGACCGTTAAAGAATCTTTTGTTGTAAAAACCTATGCAAATGCTACAGAAGTACATAGTATCCGAACTTTATACAATTTATTCTTTTTATGATAGCATAAATTGAATATTAGACATGTTGGAACGCTAAATAAATGAACAAATACCTACGATGTTAACTAACGGGTACAGCTAATTCCTCAATTAATTCGTCAATCTTTTACGGATTTTACAAGGAGGTTGATAATGTTTGAAGTAAAATATCTCAATTTTTAAAATGCCTACAAGGTGTTCCACGAAATGGTTCAGAAATAAATAATAGATTTAGTTTTCTTAGAATAAAATCAAAAACTACTTCGATCAATTTATCCCATCCTCATTCTTTAACTTTTGATTTACAAATATGATAAGTCCGGTCCGGCTTATAACGTAAGAGCAAATCTGGTTTCAGACTTCTATCAATCTCTCTTAAGCTACAAAGAAATCGTAGATGTTCTTTATGGGTGATAAAAATTCTCTACCTTGTAACTTGGCCACTATGGTTAGCTTTACCATACCACATATCACAAAAGTATGCATGCAAGCGTAGATAATAAAAGTCGTACATAAAACAATTGTAAATTCGCCAAGTTAAATCGAAGTCTTAGAGTTAGTTGGTTGGAAAAAAAGTCATTTCAATAAAAAACAATTCTCGTTTCTATCCCATTTACTTTTCTTTGCGTGTAAAAATAAAAAAGTATTCAGATCAGTTCTACTTTTCTCTCAAATAAATTTCCGAAGAGTGGGTAAAGATTTACCCAGCAAAGATGAGTTTTAACTTCCCACAGCGAATATGAAATCACATAAAAAAAATGTGTGGCAGACGACACGATACGATCAAGTTGTAGGAAATTTACACGGGTGTTTTATTGATAGATCTATCTAATAGAAATTGAAATTATTTCTCATCTCATAATTCTTTTCAGCATCCTTGAAGGTACTTAAATGTGTTTACAAAGAATGCAAATCTTAATATCTCAAGATGAATGACATTTCCTGATAAACCCTAAAAATCCACTTTAAAATCTTCCACTTATCCCATCCCCATCTTAGCCATAGCAAAACTATTGGCGAAGATTTTTTTGAGAAAAAGTTTACAAATTGTTTAACAAAATTTGCTTCTCCTATTGACAGTAGGAGGAGGAATGGGAAAGGCGAGGAAAGAATGATTGAGACGCTTGACGACAACCGGGTGACAAGAACAAGGGAGTTTTAACAGTTTATCCTTCATTGGGGATGACTGAGTGACATGACAAGTGTGTTTTCTTGAGGGACAAATTGGAAACACGAGGCAAATATGGGGATTCCACTGACTGAGTGAAATTGTGCGTGTCATCTTCATAGTCTAAGTCATTTAGTTTGGCCTAGAGTCATTTAATAATACGCAAGCATAAAGATGACAGAGTCAAAGTCGGGAATAGTCTTAGTCAGCTGGCCGGATGTCATTCATGTGTCGATAGTTTTGCCGATATCTATGCGATTTTGTCTGCTAGGTTGTGGGTGGGTGGGATGGTCTTAGTAGTGATAAAATGTGTAATAATAATAGTCGCAGCTTAAACGCCCCCCCACCCAATTGTAACCGCTGGAGCAATGGTGAATCTTGAACGCTTTATTACATCGCGATCTCGATCGACCTACTAGAGCCTTTGACTATTGACTGAATGGATGAATAGATTGTTTTGGCAGCGGGCAGAGTTACTGTAGCATTTGGTTGGGCTAGTGTACAGATCGGTAAAGGGAACATATGCAATATGCCATAATTGAAAAGTCTATTGAGTTGAGAAAGAGATGTCGTCGACCATGTAGACAGGAGGATGTGGATTGAATCCGATTTGCTAACTTAGAATGAAAAATAGATGCTTAGAGTGGATCAGAAAATAAAAACGGTAGAATGGTTTAAATAATGTAAAAAAATGTAAATACAGAGTGTAATTTTTTTTTTTATAAATTTCACAAATAAGGGAAATTTTTTAAAAGTGCTTAGAAAAACTTTCAAAAATAACTTTTGAGTGCCCAGTTAGGAAACCCCTGATTAAATTAGCAAGTTTCTAAATTATTATGTTGGTTTCGCTAGGTGTTCTCCTTTCCTTGTGTAAATAGCGTGTAATATACTGATAGTAGCTCTATTGCTGGATACACTTCGTGTTTGTTAGTAAATTAAATTAGTTGTCCCAAAATTAAGAATAGAACTAATGATAACTCACTTAATTAAGTCTTCAGCTTTACACGCGACAACAATTTCAGAGTCAACGGTATAAATATACGATAAGATTTGTCAACGGAAAGACAGTCCTATAGAATTTCCAAGAGTCTAAAATTGCTCCTTAGCTATCAATAAAACCCTGCAAAGATTCCACAGAAAGCTTTGAAGGATCAGTTGCAAAAAGACTTAAAATAGCCCAGGCAGTACGACACAAACAAAGCATCAAAGTCGTCAATACTAAAGCCTTCATACAATTTCACTTTCGATACTACGACAATTAAATAGCGGGGGTTGGCAAAACGGGGGTAGTAAAAAGATGATAAAGCAAATAAAAGTCACCCAAGTGAAGACCAGTCAGTCAGTCATTTCACGCACAACTATCCTCTGCTCTCTGAATCCGTATCCTTCCTTAAGAAGATCGACTATTAACTGCATGAATGCGATTCAATGAATTGGGTTTTATTCATTCAAGCTTTCCCCGAGACTTTTTTATCACCTCTTATGTGGGCGACTTTCAGTGACTTTGGCTAAAAAGTCTGTTGATAGTTGGAAGATTACATTATAATAATAAAATAATGCCCACCGAATTATTGATACTGTTACGGTTATTGCATTAGTGCTAGGTTTTTACATGCTTCTACCATGGTGGGTACTTTGTAATGCCTGGAGAAGGACCATTAGGTCCACCACCGTTCTCAAACTGGTCGTTTGAGTTTGTTGTATTTACTAGCTAGATATGCATGTACGGAGTATTTACAGCGACAAAAAATCAAGTCAATAGCCCCCCACCCCCGTTTCAGAGGGTTGACTACGAACTGTAAATGCATTACTGAAAACATTATCTTACTTCTTTACTGTTCCTTATATTATTTACTTTTTGTGGAGTGGTTTTTAACACGGATCTATTTTTTTTTAAAAATAGCAAACCGTACTTTTTTTTATTACTGCATGGCCAAGGCCAAGTTACTATAAATTAGTAAGTGTAAGTAAAGCAGTTGGTAGTAGTTGCAAAGAGCCTCTGTATATAATGTGGGGTACAAGGATAAGGTCTAAGAATACATTAATACTGATTTCAAATTAGCTATTGACTGCATTATATTACTACCAACTTACAGATAGATAGATAGATGAATAATAATCTTCAAAAACTTTGCAAAAAAAAACTACTCGGAAAGATTTTGGCCATCCCAGACTACACGCCCGATTGGAGAGAGATGTCATAAAAGGAAGAAAGTAACTTTCGCACATACTTTCCTTTATTTTTTTTACAAAGTACTGTTCAAGTTATTTCTTGATAGGAAAGCGTGATACGCATTCTTTCTTGTGCAAGTTAAGTTCAATAATAAGTGGAGGACTTTTATATAAATAAAGTTAGGTAGTATCTACACAGAAACTACACCAACTGACTGAAATTCCTCCTACTGTTTCTTCATGGACTGTTTTATTATTTTGCATAATTCTGTATTTTAGATCGCAAAGATTTGAAGGTCTGTTCCGAGGGCTTAGACGTTGTAAATCTCAGATGGCGGCTATGCGTGTCTTTTTCTGTGTGAAAGAACTAAATAATGGAAAAGTTAGTTTGTAGGAATCGTAGACTTTTTCATCTCGATGATTTTTATTGGCCCCAACTTCTATTTTGGCGAGACTATGCTAATTTTATGCTTGAACTTGGGTCTAATGCGTGTAATACATATTTATCTTTATATTGCTTCCTACAAAACTAAACTACTGCTGCTACTACTAGTAAAAACATACCTAGTCCGTGGGATGGGGGACGGCGTCGTGTGTGTATTATTATTATGGGTTTGCGTGTGCGTTTGTCCTTTACTTTTTAGAAAGTAGGATCAAGGTCTTAGTTCCCACTCATTTAGTTTATTACTTTTTGGTTTATTTCATGGATGCGTATAAGTTGGAGTGTTTGCTCCGAAAAAGCTTTACTTGTTTATTGGATTGTTGTTCTGAAAAGGAATGCAATGCGTGTAGGCAAAGGCAAGACATTTCTAAAAATAGAAAAAATTGACACGAATACGCTTAGTGTAGTTTGTAGGAGTTGTGAAACAATTCCAAATCAAACTTTAAAGTGTTTTGGGAAAAAATTAAACGAAGGTTTTAAATGAAATTATTTTTCCAATTAAAAGAGAAAGATTCACGTTTGGAAGGAAAAATCAAATTGTAACTTGCATTCGTTGATTTTATTTTAATAAAAAATGTCTTCATCACTTCATGTATGTTGTCATTTGTTTATGATGAAGAGATACCTTTTCATTTAGTAAGTCGAGCAGTAAAATCTAGACAGCATTTAAAGACATCTATGTACTTAAACCACGCTGCTACAATTTAAATGGGCCAGGATGTAGCAGCATCCATAAGTATTTCGTACGGAATAAGTATCAAATTTCTCTGCAAGAAACGGCAAACAAATCATCTGGAGTAATAAAAGTAATCAATAAATTGTATTACTCTGTACAACATTCCTTCCAGTACTATTACTAGATTTGTCTTTTCTATGTTATAATATCCAAGATTGAATCAAGTTGCTCTACTAGAAATACATACGCACCAAGGGAATAAATCTGATACATTTATGCGTGAAGTATTGGAGACCGGAGACAGTAAGAGTAAAGCAAGTTGGAGAGAATTTATGACATATTATGCGTATGTATCTAAGAATTGAGAACAAAACTTTACTTTCACTCTACGCTTTACTATCAGCACCGTTGACCTTATTGTTATGGAATACAATAATTGATGACATAATATTTACATTATGAAATAATTCTTTATGGAATATTTAAATCGCTCTATTTCATGTTTCATTTTACTATCGATCTTTTGATATTATTGCTTTCCATAGGACTATAAGATATGTTTTTTGATCGAAGAAGTAAAAATGTACTTTGTCCCTAAAACTGTGACTTTGTGTTACTAAATATTTCATACTAAATGGAAGTTATCCATGTTTAAAAAAACGTAATCATTAACTGACGTTAGAAAGCAAACAAGAACATTTTAGGCGCATACCAAAAGATATTTATTTTATTAAATCCTAGATTACATGAGGGTAGGCATGTAGGCTATATTCGAACGTTTTGCTAGTAGATGGACATTGAATGCATTAAAGAAGAACACTCGAGGTTAAGTTAAACGGTTAATTAAACTCATTAAGTTAATAGTAAAGGCGACTAAAAAGGCTCCGTTGCTGTTCTTTTAAGCAAAGATCCATTTAGATAAAAGGTTTACCTTCATTACATTAATTGGACAATTTTAAGCCAGGTAACTTTGACCCAAAAAATTGAAAGGAGTAAGTATAAAAAGGTCCCTGGACTTTCAAACCACTTTAAAGTTCCGGGTTTTTAATATCCTTCTCTTCTTCCGTAAAATGTTTAGACCAAGTTAGTTTAGGACTTCAAGCCCCTCCCAGCCCTAATTTCCTAACGAGTTTACTCTTCTGTACCCACTAACCTAAAGACTAAAGTACGGTTAAAATTGTTCTTTCGTGTGGAAACTAAATCTGTGTTTAAAACATTCCAGTCTGTCAGATTTATTTGAAGAAAAAGGAGGATTTGGCCCTAAATGTTGACAGTTGAGTGACTTACTGCACCCAAATACGAGACAAAGGTTGGAAGAACGCAGAAAGAAAAACAAGAAGTAAGTAAATGCAGCGAGATTAATTTAAGGATTGGGGTAGATTGGGTGTGGTTTTAAAAGTTACGATTTGACACACGGTATTTTAATCTACGACGATTAAAAAAAGTACAGTAAAATAATGCAGATTGCCAACTTTGTAGTGCACCATATGCCATGAAACTCATATCATGTTGAGGGAATGTTCCCTGGAATTTCCAAAAGCCCCTATAGTTGTCAACGGGTCACTCCCCTTCATAGTATGCATGTTTTGCCAGGTACCGGAGCCACAGAGCAGTTCAGTTTTTATCCCAAAATTGTGTACCCTACAGTCATATCAGTATGACTTTGAAAAGTCGATTTAACTATCCTAGACCTTTTATCCGAGGGGGGAAAACTGGTTGTAAGGATGATAAGACTGATGTTTTTCATTTTTAGGAAGTTTGATACTCAACCTCAATGAATTTAGCGTTCATATTGAGATATTAGTTATTGAAATTAGACTAACTCCTATTTATTTTATTTCAAGTTAGAGTTGAGATTATTGAACGAAATTCGGCTGCACTATCTCTGCACTATATTGAATTGAATTAACTTCACAGTTTGATATTTCTGATTCCTGAAGTTTCATTAATCAATGGCAGAGGGGATATCTAACAAATGATGGAAAAAACCTATATTTACCATAACCTTTAAATGACATCATAGTCTTTCTTTGACATAACATTTCAAAACTTCAACTTTTTTGTAACACAATTTTTACTGTGACTTTTATGAAATAAAACTTCATCTTTACACTAACCTCTTTAAGCTTATTTGTTAGAAAGCATCACGCTTCATTTCCCAAAACTGCGTAATTATTAGTATACCTCAGAAAAAACCGTGCAATGTAGTACTGTAATAAATAGAGTTTCTTAAATCTATCTATAGAGTAGAGTCAACGATTTGTTTCTCCCATAAGATGACCCAAGAGTTCATAAAACTCTTCTCATACAAAAACCCTACACATTCGTCAGGAAAAACCTCAATATTATGCATGCACTTTACTGAAATCATCCGTTGACATTTTGTTTGGTATGCAGGACAAAAAAACAACAGGAATCCTTTCCAGACTCCTGAACAAACAAATTATCAATAGGATTTACGACCTTCTTAACATTTACGAGGGAGACTCAGACTAGTTTTACTATGCTTTACTAACTAAACTACTCACCTAACTATGGACGTCATTCACGGTTTCGGTTATGCATGGAATATCTTGTTTCACAACTACATTTACAATCTTAAGAAATGCATGTAATTTTGCAGTTTCACAGTTTCCCAACTGATGCCGGTGATGGGGTTTACACATGTCTTAAGAAAAAACCTTATGAAAAGTGGGAGAAGTTGGTCGAAATCTAGTTATATTGTGAAGCTTGGCTGGGGCGACAAAAATTAATAGAAAAAAATATAGGATATACAATCTTACTTGTTACAAATAATGTCCCCCTCTCAACTTTAATGAAGTAGTAGTGAATAAACGAAGCAAATAATCAGTAGTAGGTAGTAAGTAGTAAAAGTATCGTACCGTATGACCAAACCCGATTCCTACTAAATAATACCCGTACTCTGGTTTACATAATTCTTACTATGAGATTAATCTTAATCTTGAGCTGGTAAAAGCATTTTTTTTAAATCTTAAGAACTAAAAAAAGATTTGATTCTCCAGGGGAGTTAAAACCGGAAATACGGTAGATCATTGTTTGATGATAAAAAAAGATTGGATAAACTGATACTGGTACTATACGTGATCCAGACGGAGGATTTTTATTATTACTACACACACACGTGAGATAAGATGCTCAACTTTAGTTTGGAGTCTCATTTCTATGCTAATTTAATGAAGCAGCAACCTCCTCCTCCATATGGTTCTCATTTATTAGTTGGGCTTTACTTTAGTTTATTAGGGGAGGCAGTTTAGCCAGAACCTTAGCGCCTTTTGGATGATAATAATAACAGAAATACCGACCGATGATACAGATGATGATTTTGCTGTTGAAGGGAAGAAGAGCAAACTCATTAAGGATCTAAAGTGCTTACTGGCTTATGATTAACATTTTTGCGATCATCTCATCTACTTTCTTGCATCCGCTAGTTTATATTATATCCAGAGATACATACAAAGGTTAGGCTTTTATATGAACGATTCCTGGTAATGTCGTGTGTTTCGTGTTTCAGACATTCACCGAAGAGCTGCAATTATGTTGCTAGGATCTAATGCCCTGTCCCTGTGCTTTCTCCATGTGTGGTAACCTCTACCTGTGTATTTAATTTCTTTCTAATTTGTACAAACATTTTAAACGTATTTTTGTTATAAAAAATAAGATCATAAATCGGTTTGTAAGTACAGGTTACAATGGCAATTTTCATAAGCTACTTTATGTATTTTATCTTTATTTTTGGATTATTTCTTTGAATGGACAAATACGACTGATCCTTGAAATCTAATAATAACGACTCTTTCCATAAGCCAGGTTAATATTTTCATAATAATTGATGTTATTACTGGAGCATTTGAGCCGTTTTTGGTCCAATAAAATAAATACTAATGGTGGTTGGTTAGCCCTAATCTCTCAGGTTATGAATGGGGACACCATTTAGCGCATGCATCAGGAAGTGTAATAATCGTTTAGCACACAAACACTACACTAGTGACTGCAGTACAGTAAATAGTACGATAAGTGGTACGTCTATTAAGTGTATTTTGGGCTGTTGAGAATAATGAAGTCTTCGGGGTTTAAGAGTTGGGAAGTAAGTATAAATACTAAATGCAGAGCAAATAATAGGATTGGACCGATTCTGAAGATGATGATGATGATAAATTTAATGTTTGCAATAACCCGTTGGTTGGCATTTCCCATTGATAACAAGATAAAGGGGATAAGGAACATTAGCTTAGGTTATTGTAGCTTTGCCATAACCATTATTACATACAACAGAAGCTCAAAAGTAACATACAAAAAAATAAAAAAAACAAGTACCGAAAGCCAGCATAGAGGTAGGTATAAAATATAACGATTCTAAATAAGAGTTTGCTAAACGCTTTACTGAAGATAAGTTTATAGAGAAAGGATCAAAGACATGGTTTCGGACGGTTGGATGGATGCAAATAATGCAGACTTCTTATGGTAAAATAGGATGCAACTCCCTTAAGAGGGTAAAAAACTATGGGGAAATAGGCTATTGAGAATTGCGGCTTGTATGTGGAGTTAAGTTTCTACTTCACATAGATAAGTTAAAAATAATTGTAAGTTAGGATTACTTTCTGTGATAATTAGTGATGAGGACTTACGAGTGATCAAATTAGAAATGAGGGTAGCCGGAAGACAGAAAACGAGGACGAATAAATCAGCAACGACTAAGTTCAGGAGGAAGTAATCCGTAGCACATTTTTTCGTCCGGATTATAACCGAAGCGACAATTGAATTGCCGATTAGTCCCCAAATAAAAACTATAAAATATATAACCGTCCAAGCCCCACTTGCCCCCACTGAGTATCTCCAATAAGGTTCCACCATCTTAATCCCTTATAATACAGAAATAGTAGCAGTAAGAGTAGCGAAGAACCCGAACTTTCCTATCTTTTAATTACACTTAAGTAGACAGTACTTTTTACTTTAATTGGGATTCATCCATGGTTTTATTGTGGAAATAATAATTTCACTTCCATAATTTTAATTGTCAATGTCGTATTTCTATACTATAAAGAATCTTATGAGATGATTTACATGGACCAATTTAGCATAACCGTTTCCCTCTAAACTTTCATGGAAAGTGAGCTTTTTTCGTCTGAAAAAGTAATCACCCTGTAAGGGTTGCATACTGCTTTGTTAGGTGCGTTTTTATTCCTAAGTTTCTTCGTCTTTGCACAGCTATTTTGGATTTTATTTTTTGTTGTTTAACCCCTTCAGTTTAATAATGGATCTACCATGATGAATATTTTATCGGTTCCTAAAACAGCCGGGTGACACTTGACACTTTTTGAACGTCTAAAGCAGTCCGAATGCCTTTTGAAAAAAGTCATCTGCAAATAATTCAGCCACTGCCTGCTACTTTAATTTTTTATCTCTATCTAATGAATTTCCCCCAATCAAATAAATGCATAAAATGAGTAATGAAATGTCACACACTCTTTTTTCATTTGACTAAGATGGGAAACCACTCTACTGGAATCTCCATGTGTGGGTTTTATTGTTATTAGTCTAATGCAGTTTTGTATAAAATTGTACTTCCTTCCTGCATCCAACCATACAAAAGTAAAGTAGTATCTGTACTTAAGGAGTAATGGAAACGATTCAATTCCAACTAGAGCTATTAAACGTAGATGTGCACTTTCGTTCCGCAGAAATAAAACTTGATCGGAATAATGACACTAGCTTAATCTAATGATTCTTATCGGTCTCCCATTCTTGATCAAGTTATTTTTGTATCTTTTAGCCAGAACTCGTCAAACTATTTGTACGTCCGTCTGGGTTCGTTTTCTACGATTGATATTTTTCTGTAAAAGATCTTTTTGTCTCTACTTCCTTGTCCAACTTGTGGAACTTTGACAATACCAAGACAAGACCCGAGAACCTGATTTCAATGGTCTTCGACTACAGGAGACCGTCTGTATTTCAGCTAGAAGTTAACTCGAGCTGGAGAAGAGTTGAAGGAAAATTCTGGAGAGGAACTGAGACAAGTTGGAAGGAACTTTTCCGGTTTGTTCCAACCAACATTAGTACAAGAGTTGGGGAAAAGACCCTTGGTTTACTTTACTTAAGTTGTACTCAGCACACGGGCTACCGCTACTAGTTAACTTTACTCGAATTTGTTTAATACGGAGGCAGGACCAGAACGGAGTACAACAGTAGTATTAGTTTTGTAATAGAAGATCTGGTTTGGGAAAGAAAGTTTTGGGGAACTGGATACCCGGGTATTACACATCACATTAGCTGCTACACTTACTTATGAAGATAGGAATATGTCTACTGTTACTTGAGATGAATATCAAATCTATTCTTACTCGAGTATAGACCGCGGCTATTTTAGGTTGTAGAAGATTTCTCTTAAACTATTTGTACACAGCGATTCTAATCTAAAGAGTTCTATAATCGGTAGGTAGAAAACGAGACACTATTTAACAATAAGGCCAAAGAAGATAAATCAAGCTGATAACCGAACCGGTAGCGTGTCTTAAAGCACTTTAAGGCAGATTTTAATCGAGAGCGCAGTGAATGACTGAAAAAACGGGATAACGACTCAGGACAAAAGGATACCTGATACCCGGACAGCTTCTCTGTAACATTTTTATGCATGATCCTATCGTACATACGTATCTTGCTTGAGTAGATGGACACAAACAGGCTAACGCAAACTTTACATGGTATTTAGCAATAGCAAACGAACCCAGGTTGCCCACCTAAGGCTGGATATTATTTGAACAACATCAGTAATGAGAACATGTCTTTGACTGACTTCTTAAACAAATAAGAGTCTTATTTAACAATATGAAGCTTTCCCTGTGTAATAACTGATGTTGATCCTCTAAAGTCCTTGAGAGAAGTCAAATCAAGGGGAGAGTAAATTATTATATTGACGGACTTGTCTACTTGAGAGGAAAAACACCGTTTGGTTACACAACAAACACGGAAATATTCAATTTCATGTCTGATGTGATGAAAATGACAGGAGTATATGGGTAACACAACGGGAGATGTGTTATTGATAGATACAGAGAGAGAGAGAGAGGGATTTGAAGTATTAAAGACTCAATTAAAGGGGAAGTCACCCTTGGTAGACTTGGTCCAGATTCTTAAGTCAATATTCACCAAACTTCAATTAAACGCTCCCAAAGGCAAAGGCCCAGCGAAGGTCAGAGGCCGACAGAAGGCTGGAGTTTGTTAGCCAAATAAGATGTTAATTTTCTAACATATTTTTATTTACTTAGAGAGATGTTGTTCATCATTAAGTAGAGGGATTGGTCATGTCATGCGAAGTTTAAAAGTTATCAACCGTAATATAGAAAGGACGTAACTTAAAGTGACATCACATCACAGCTAAAAACGCTAATCAAGATGAGTAATTAAAATAAGGTAAAGGAAAGTTTGTCAGCTTTTTAATTTTGAAGTGTCAGCTTCAGTCAACTCTTCAACTTTTGATCGCTAACACGAATTGAAGTACTTCTACCGTATAATCCCCAAATGCACTACAATTTAACCCTTGAGGATTTTAAGGATAATATTGAATACAATAGCATTACTTTTTGACAGAGGCTGCTGATAGAGGACTGTAATTAGGGAACACATTGTAGTTGTTAAATAAATAGATATTTCAATAGTTGTGGGTAAAGGTTTAGTATAGATATTTGTTAGATGGTATAGCTATCTTTTTTAGAATTACTTAGATGTGAACTTTGAATTTGCTCGTATGATTATGTACCCGTTTACTGGTCTGTCACTGTACGGTCTACCCTGCTAATAAATATGTCAAATTTACGAAAGGAAAATGCATAATTAAACTTCAGGCAAGTATTAAAACTATGTGAAAACTTCTAACTCACTAAAAATTAACTTTCACTCCTTCCCAGATCTTCCACTACATTTTACACTTCTAGTTAATGAAAACGTTAATACTTTTTCTAAGACTTGAAACCACGTTAAACTAACCTACCACACTTCTAACAACTTTAACTTTCTCAACATACACTTTAACAACTCTCCTTTCATAGTACCATTTATTATCAGCTAAAAAACATGCATATTAACCATTAGCACTAACAGAATACTAAAGAGAATAATCATTCATTATGACTTCTCACTTGCAGGCAAACACATGCATAATATCCCAGTATTTGTTACAAAGCTACGTAAAATCTGGAGACTGGAGAGGAGTACCATTGAGACTTCCACAACTTCCAGTCTAATTACTCCTAATACCATGATGAATGGGTCATGAATGAAAATGAAGATGTAATTTATGCATGCAGAGCCCTAAGTTAACTAATGCCAGGCAAGGCAGAATTGAGAGAGTACAGTCCTTCAACATTACATGCAGTTAAGTGTAGAAAGTTGAACTGAGAGATTAAAAGTTGAGTGGGATGACGGCTAGTTTCCAGATTGAATTTTAACTTTGATTTACAACCCATCTGAACCGTTTAATACCCATCTTCCCCCTATAATCGTTGACCATTAGCAGAATTTTACTGCTCGGCTCTTATTGAGAACTATTACTCTTGTAAAAGTCATAATTAATGATCTACCGCTGTTGCTTCTGCTACTGCTACTTCTACTAATAGTTAAAGCTGTACTTATGCGAAATGATGTAGAGTTGTAAATTGGGTAGGAAAGCTCATAAGGTTTGATGAATAGTTGAAAATCTGCATGTTACATCCAACTTAAATAACGGGGTTTTATTTTTCCTAAAATACATTAATGGTCTCGGTTTTCAGGGTTTAATGGGTTAAAATAAATTACAAGTTTAGAATAGCTAAATGATTGGATTCGAAGTTGGGGTTTTGGGTTTTAGTAAAATCTCTGGGTTATCTGTTCCCTGAATTGCAACATAGCCTATTCCCTAATTGTGCTCCACATTGTGTACTCCTATCGTGCATAAAAAGTGAAAAGTGAACAGCTCCATCATCAATTCCAACTCTGAGTCTTGTGAAGCATGAACAAGTTGTTCCAAGCTTCACTTCTTCGGTACAAATCTTGTTTAATTCTGAGTTTTTAACCCGAAAAAGGCTAAAACTTCGTATGCAAAATTTAAATTCATAGCATAAGGTTCAAAACTTACGTTGCTGTGTGGCGAGTCCCTCTGGAATAATAAGCACATGCACAACAGCTTGTCTTCCACTGTCATCAAACATTTTAGCAAAGCATGTCCTGCGGGCAGCTACTACCACAGTACTGCAGCCTATTTTGTGCATTATTTATAAGACGAGAGATTCAGAAACTTGATAGTATCAACCCTGTCCTGTGCAAAAGTTAGTTGTATGCTGACAGATGTTGGCGGACTGCATAGTAGGATTTAGACTATAAAATAAAAACCGACCTATCCATCCATCAATTAAACTTAGTTGTAGAAAGTTAGTTGTTGGTAGTGCAGTCTGTTGCATGTAGCTCCGCTCGACGAAACTTTTAGCCGAAGAGGAATGATACATTGGCATTTGATTTGGGACTCCAAAAGCTTATTCAAGCTCCTTGTTTTATCATGTATACTCCCTCGTCTACTTTTCATTCCGTTGAAGTAAAAGGGTATATCGCTTTCAGAAAGTTGGGGAAAGTTCATAAGATAACGTATTCAATGATAAAGTAACTTTCCCATTTACCAACAAGACAAGGCTAACCTTCCTAATTATGATACAAACAGACAGAATTAAGGTAAACTTTTATCTGGTGGATTTAAATCGATGGTCAAGATGGAAAGCACCTTTATGCTTAACTTTCTTTTGATACATTTTTCTTATCAAATCCAAATACAGTATGATCTGCCGAACAGTTTCGAATTGTTTTCATCGCATTTAGTATCATTTTCCATGGAGAAGGATTACTTAATCTTTCATTCAATAAATAAACACAGAATAATAATTCTCCATCTATGGTAGCTAAATGCAGCAAAAGTGAATTCACCTGCAATAGCAAACATTGTCAATAATCCATCAAACATTTCCCTTTCTCTATCATTTAAAGTTAGAATAGATGAATTGTTAAAAATTATTCAAAATCCCAAGCACATCCATAACAGAAGTAGTTTTGCTTTCAACCGGTTAAATAAGTATAACGACGACGGGAATTATTTAACAAAGCCAACTTTAATTAAGAATTCTTTAAAGAAACTGTTCTGATTTTAAGAATAAAGTAATGGATTGACCACAGATTTAGATGATATTTCCTTAAAATCTTAAGATTAAAAATACAGTCTTTGTGCATCATAGATGGAATGGTTCATTCATTTCTTTTTTTACTGCAACTACCAGCAGTCTTTCCTAATACCATGGAATTTAGTTCCATAATGCTGATTACCCAGCTTAAGTTGATGATGATGATTAAGGTATCATTTAACTTTCTTCTGTTCCATTATTTAAAACTCTCTTCCTACTTTCTCTGGACATTTGTTCAGCTCTGGGGAATGTATTCCAAGGCTGTTGCATTCTAGCTACCCACGGTAAGATTGGGTTATTAACTCGGTTGTTGACTTTGCTGTCCCTTCCTGGTCTACAGATCGTTACAAAGATTATCCAACGTTTTAACTGTTTTTAAGGAAGAATAGAATCAGTTTTTTCTCCATAAGCTTTCATTAGCATTGCTTCTTCTAATACTTCCACTATTATCCAGAAGGGGAGGAGTTGGGCTGATTTTACTCATCAATCATTTTAATTCATTATTCTCTCTTGTACTGAAAAAAATAAACTTTCCATGTGGAAAGTAACACGGTAGTTGGTTTATGTCCACTTTATAAGAAAAACTAGAGTAGACTCATTCATTTTATTCGGGTTTCCACGCGGTAGTAATTTTATTTCTCTCGGTCTGATTATTATTCAGCGTTAGTAAAAAGTTAAAATTCACTCAGGAACAGCTTTAGAAGACCTTTGGATTAAAAATAAGCCATAATTCACATTCTTTTCCTTCACTGAGGCAGAAGGGGTTTGGATGGAAAAACTTAAAACGTATAGTAGTTTACAATAATATGGTGCTAGTGCTACTGTCACATTAAGTAGTAAAGTTCTTGTGCATTTTATATAATTCAAAATGAAAAACCTCTGCTATTCTTTATCTGTGAAGCAACTATGATTTTGTCTGCTCTAAAGGTTTTTAAGTAGTCAACTAACAAGGAGCTTTTGGCCTAGGTTATTCAGAGTTGAGCTTTGTATTGCTAGCTAGATGTTTCTGTGGGGAATTGATTTGTGAACTCTAGGGGGATTTAGTAGACTGAAAAAAGGCGTTGTTGGAAATTGGTGACAGGGTTGTGAGTTTTCTGGATTTTTACTTAAGGTTTCAAATGTTCATGCATGACAAGTTAATATTCCTAATTAAGAATTAGGTAAGATAGTGGAGTTCAGGTTTATTGCTAAGATGCAAGGGATTTTCATAAATAATTTCACCTATCTCGCAAACTAAATCTGAACCTGTAAAAAAAACCACCCAGACTAAAATGACCATCCTACGTAGACTTTCACTCAAAAAGTTTTACTCTGCCTTCCCTGACCTTTCTTCATTAACAAATTGTCTGGATTAGTTTGTACAAACAATCCTTTTTAGAAATTCTACTCAGAAAAGGGTTCTTTTCAAGGCAAAAAGTTCAACGAAACGTAAAAATTTACGAAGTAGTCTCAACGAATATAAATAAATAAGTAATATGAAGATCCGAAGATAAGAGGCAAATGAGAAGGGGCTAGGACACGATGACAGAGAGAAGTACACCGACCTAAGCCAACCCAGGTCTTAGTTGACGTTGACTCTTTGCTCTACTTTATTTGTGACTTAACTTCTCGAAAAAGTTTGAAACTAGATACAACTACGTGACACAACCAACAACAAGGGTTTCGTTGTTGTATTCTAAAAAGGCTCGTAAAACACTGCACAAGTTTGGAGTTGGAAGGGACGACTTGACAGCAGCATGGGGAGAACAGTTTCAAACTTTTCACATACTTGGTCAATAAACATAAACATAAATATCTATCGGTGAGGGTGACCGGCCATCCACGCTCTCTTATAACCCGGATGGGTTTTATATTTAGTGGTATAGTTCATCCTTATGGTTTGTCGATAGGGAATAACGCTGCTCAGATATAACCATCTATCCGCGGTTATCATTTTTGCAGTTGACAGTCCTTAATTCGTCAGCTACTGAATGAAGCCTGGAAAAAATTATTGTTACCTAGATTCCATTAAATCGAGCCCCTCTTTAAAACAAGTACCCACACTCCTGGCCAAAACTACGGGAAATAAACAGGATCTACGCTCGAGTTAAGCTCTTATCTTCTGGTTACGGTTAAAATTGTAATAAAATAGAATGTCTTGGTGCATTACAAGTTGTCTATAACTTTATCCATTCTGCCCTAGAATAGTTGACATAGTTGAGCAATGCATTCAGTTTGATTCAATTTAAAGCAAATTTCAAAAAAAAATTATCGCAAGCTCATAAATCACATGAAGGAGCTAATGCGGATGAGGGTACTCCACAATTATTGCACTATTGAACTGAATGCTGCATCATTTCGTTCCTTGAAAAATAACACTGCAAAATCCTATACCATTTGCAACTGGGCTACTGCTGTTTACTTGCACTTCTTTAGGAATAGTGTTATACTGTACTGCAGGAAAAGTTTTACTTTTAAGATCCTGTGAAGGAAACCGTTTTTGTGGAAAATTCCGTAAAAACTAATACAAAAGTAAGCGATAAAGAGCTAGGCGAGTTATTCTGAGTTGGCTGGAATGGAAAGGAAGGAAAGGAACGATACAATGCACAATGAGCCAAGGCAGCCCAGGAACTTATTTACGATCTCTGAAGAGAGGTTAACAGTCCACCGTAAAAAACATTTCCTGCTGATCTGTGTAAAAAAAACTTAGGGATGAGCCAGGGGTAGATGAGCATGATGTATTTTCTTTTATAGAAATAGAAAGGGATGGATTATTATTATGATTAAAAGTGAAAAGAACTCGAATCAAATAAAGTATAAAGAAAATAATTTGGAGATCGACGACCGGATAATGATTAAAGAAAGTTTGAGCTGAGGTACAAGAGTCCACCCACATAGGTCAGTTTGTAAATTAGAATTATATTTTTAAAACATACTTTTTATTGGGTTTATTCGGTGGAAGTAAATGTCAATGCGTCCCCTTCATCAATTGCTAGATATTCAAAAAAGCTAATTCAGGAAAGGAATTTTTTTAACCAAAGTTTACAGTTACATTGAACGACAAAAAGATAACATATAAAACGATGTTTTCATAACATTAGTTAACTTTTTAATGCATTTAGCTAGTAAAAAGTCACCAATAAGTATCAAATAAATTAATCTTTACCCTGAGACCATTGAATATATCAATGCTGTGCATAAAATTGTGTTAGTAGTTTGTGTATAGATGGTATTTTTTCTAGGTACAAAATGTGTAGAGAGTATCAAGTTCCGTCAGAAGATGGGAAATAAAATTGAGCCTGGATTTATTTTATTTGACAGTCAGTGATATTTTAATGACTCTTTTGGGATAAATTTATTACCCTCTCCTCATGATTTCTATGTGTATTTGTAGATGGATATTTTTACTTGATTTAGTTTTTCAAGAGTTCAGGAGGATCAATCCCTTCCATTTAGCCTTCCTGGTCGTAATGTTATTGGTTTTGGTTTATATTAAAACCGTGAAAACTTCAGCGTGCATAGCAAATGAATCATTATGCCATTTGATAAAATATGAAGCTTTTTGCAATAAAAGAAGCTATATATTCTTAAAATACAAACGGATGCCTTCCGGATTGAAACCCACAAATTGCTAAAGTTTATTTCTCTCTTGGATTGAAAATATAGTTCTCAGTTTTGGTCAAAAGTTTACATAAACCTGAAAACGTGCTACTTCAGAGAATGAAAAAGCTTACAAGAAAGTCCATAGTTTATTTCTTTAAAGCAAATCAAGCTCAGAGACACTCACTTCGTGAAAGTAATAGCTCAGTTTTGCTTTCTAGGTTAATCCAAATTTGATTTAATCAAAAATGTTTTTCCGGAGACTGAAGATAGATGAAATATTATAAGGTGTGAGCACAGAACTGGGTGTGAGAATGAAGATAAACTCCCCCAAAACCCATAAAACATATTCTTTAACTTTACGCTTAGTTTAGTTTAACTTATAATATGTTTTAAGGATTATAACTTGTTCCTAATGTAAGTAAACGTAGAAGAGAAAAGGAAAGAATCGAAAAAGATTTCTCACCCCGTTTACCTTTACCTTTCAAAGTTGAGTTATGAACTTCCTTGGTGTCCTTAGTCTGGTGACAATTTAAGACTCGAGGAAATATTTATGAACCTTGGGTCCCAAATTACAACGAGTATTTGGTGGTTTAGCAAAAAGGGAAGCAAGAGATTCGAGACCTCATGTAGAACTTAACTTTGTAAGGAAGAGAAACAAGGAAGTAATAATATTGTATAAAGTATATGAAAATACGGGAGAGGGTGGATGAAGTCCTATATTGTTTCCTACTTTCTACCACAATGGAAAAAGTAAGATTAGCCCGGAAGAATTATGTACACGGGGAAAGAAGACCTTGAAGAAGGGACAAGGATGAGACTTTTTTTGCCTAAGTTTTAGGAAAAGTATGCTCAAAGATTGGATTTGGAATTTATTCGAAGGTGGTTTATTGACTTCCGGAATGTTTTATACCTTTTGTTAAATTAACTTTCCAAGCAAGAATCGCAGAGCTAACTGAATGTCTTTTGGGTGCTAGTGGGTAAATAGTAAGGGCAAATATAGAGTTGGATAGATACTTTGATATTCTCGAAATGGATCAACTGATATTTGGAAATAATGCATATGAATCGCATTGAAATATTTCTATAAAAAGTTAAAAAAAAGTATTCTGATTATTTTTGTCATCGGTTGGAAGAAATACTTCATAAAAAGAATTATTCCATACCAATTGCAAGATTTGTCTAATATTTATTAAATTATACTATACGGCAGATTAAAGTGTAAGAAATTGTACTTCATCAAATTATAATTCGGTTATTCGCATTTTCTGAGCCCACATACTATAAATTCGAAAATGTAACCATTAACTTTGACGAAAAGTTCAACGTTAAGATGCAATTATTTCTGAAGGTTTAAACTCCATATCAAAACAGCACCCGTAGCTGGAAAGTTTGATAAAGCTTTTCTTATAATGGTTCTAATCTAATGCTTGGTGCACTCTTTATTTTCTTACTACTTAATTCCAGCAACTTTGTCAATGTTTCGTACGATACCTTTCAAATTATTGGCATGCTTTTGTGTGCTAAAACAAACACTTAAGATAGAACCAGAATAACGTGTTTTGCTTATCTTCCGATAAAACTTAACACAACGATTTAATCATTTCACAGGTACAGTATACCCATAGGGAAATAATGCAAGAAAATATTGGATGTAACTCCCTCCTCCAAATAACCAATATAATATTTCCCCTATAAAAAATCTTACTGAAGAATCATCATCAAAAACTGGAGACGATATCAATAGTCCACCTAGCTAAGCCGAGTATAAGGATTCTGAGAAGTCTGAAATTGGAAACTTCATCCTCCCACTACTCCCTCGTAAATAAATTGGCTATTTTTACTCCCCTTCTTCCTCCTTTTGGTCCAGCGTTATCCACGAATAATAAAATAAACTTAAGCTTATCTGACCTTGATATCTTCCCCAGAGATAAATTTACTTGGGATAATAAACCAAAAGCTAATCTGGAAACGCCAAAACTTGGCTTTGTATGAACGTATCATATTCTTTCCGCATTATGTATCAATATCTTAGCATAAACATTTTTCTGCAGAGTAATTTGGAACAGAAACGGATAAAAATCTCATCCATAGCTTCTGCTTCACTCATTCTACCTATAAAGTTACTCATCGTAAGCAAAAAGGCAAGCTTATTGGCGTTTACCTACCTGAATAAATATTTCCTATGAGAGTGACAGGAAGACAGAAAAACCCTATTAGTAGGTCAGCGAGAGCTAAATTCACGATGAAAAAGTTGGTCGGAGTCCGCATCCTTGGTGTCCGCATTACCACAGCCACAACAAATGAGTTGCCCACAATCCCGATAACAAAGACGATTCCATAAGCCAAGCAGAAGAAAAGTCCAAGGGCAAAAGAAACCCTAAGTTCATCTTCTGGATGGAGCTCAAACCAACTTGTATCATTTCCAACAGGGCCTCCAAAACCAGTAGACTCGTTCAAGGAAGAAGTAGCATCAAGAAAGTTAAAGGAATCATAGGGTTCTCCGGTGGAGAGATCATTTCCAGATGAAAACCCGGGTAGAAGTGATCCAACGGCTGGAAATGGTTGGGAGAAAGCGGCTGCAGTCTCTGGTACTCCGAGAGACAAAGAATTCGGGTCTGGGGACAGGGCTGATGCCGACGCTCCCATGACCCCTTCGTGAAGCGACGAAAAACCAGAAGAAATTAAAGCCGAGGCGGATGGTGATCCCGGATTTGGCCAGATGGCTTCTACTCCTTGGATTTTAACCGGAGGGAAAGTTGTGCCCGGGTTTGGAGAGAAAGTCACTCCCGATAAGGTTATACCCGGGTTCCCGGATAAAGTTGGACCTCTAGGCTTGGCAGAGAAAGTTTTCTCTAGATTTGGAGATAAAGTTACTCCATCATTTGACATGTAGATATTGGGATAACTTTCGGTTACGGTGGAGGGTATCACCATCATCGAACTTTGGGCAGAAAGTTGGGAAGAGTTTGACAGAAAGCCTGTCAAGGGGTTGGGTGACTGTGGAAAGGATAATGATAATGGGGATGCTGAGGTTGTTGTTTGTGGGAGGCTAAAAGGGCTCAGATTTACTTCTGCCGTAGAAAAGTTTAATAGTGTTGTCAGGAGAAGGTTTGCGGTTAGTTTCAGGCTTTCGATTGTAAATTGCTTCATTTTGAATGACTGCTAAGATGTCAGGGTTTTTTTCAGTTTTGCATTATTATTAATAAGTAAAGAAACTTTTTTGTGGATTTCTTTTTATATTGAGCTTCGTATTTAATGGTGGAGCATTTATTTTATTTAGAGTTGAGGGAGGTGTGGGTGTGAGGGTGTGACTTCACTGCCTGAGGTGGAGTTGATGATGACAATGATCACTGTGCCGGCCCAGGAAAGTTACAAGAAGTCCTGAAAGAAGAAAAATAATGGGTCATTTAGGTGATGATATGTCATTTTGGCATCTTCTTTAGAGTCAGCGACTTTTTAAACGTATTTTTGAAACATTATCGGAAGAAATTTTGTTTCTTAGACATTTTTGTACTTGTTGGTATCGAGTTTTAAGATTTTTCAGCACAGTGACAGTACAGTGCATGAAATGATTTTTACTTGACGTTCCTTGGTACACTGCAGTCCCACACTTAGAGACCTTTTCAACCAAGATATTTGGTAACCAAGGGTCGTTTTATCCAAGATTTCTGGAAACACTAATCATCGCTTCCAAAAATCTTCGTTTTACCTCCGTATTTTAGTTTAGCTCATAACAGGCTTACTATGTAAAGGTTTGGTTTCTCTCTAGTTGGCTTCCAATAAATTCCAAAGTACCAAGATCATTTATTCTTTAATTAAAACTTATATTTCATTTGGAAGAAACCTTGATTTAATTGCTACCAGAGAGTCGGAAATAGTCTCAAATAAAGAAACATTCTGATTTTTAAAGATGTTAAATGCAGTATACAATCCTGACCAATGTGAGCCGATTGAAAAGCCAAACGTTATAAAGAGGTATGGACGGCTAGTCCCAGTTTGCAATGGGATTATAATGATTCATCCCAAGAGAGCTTGGTGGTGGTTGCTGGAAATATTCACAATTATTTGTGTATCTGTCTTCTTTTATGAGTAAGATTTATACGCTTAACTATCACGCTAATGTTCCCAGCTTTAACAAAAGGTTACTAGGTACTTGTTTGGGTGTATTAGAATTTTTTAAAATATGAATGAATGAATTAAACTCACAGGAATCATGGACCGTTTCCAAAATTAACCTTGGCTATTATCTTTCTGGGTTCCTTTACACTATTTATTTCTCTTAAAACAACGCTAACTGATCCAGGAGTGATACCAAAACCTTCTCCATCCGATGCTGAGGAAAATGAAAAGATTGGTGAGCATCATTGTATCATTATCATTAATTTAGGCTACTGCAGTTGGATGGATGCAACAGATATGCCCTGCATCAACCTTTTTGCTGTATTTTATTAATCTTTTAACTATAAAATTCATATTTAGCAAAACAACAGCAAAAAAATGGATCAAGGTGCATCGTTAAGAAAGTCCCTACCTTAAATTCAAAGGGAGAAATACAAGAAACAGATTTTTATTATTGCTTTAAGTAAGCCAAAATAGTGTCTAGTAAACTTTATCTAGTGATATAGACGTTAAACTGACTTTAAAATATTTAAATCTCTATGTTTTGTGGTTGTTTTTAGATGTAAAAACTTCAGATTGGCTGGAACGTATCACTGCAGCACTTGCGATTGCTGCATAAGTATAGATTTGCTACTTTATTTAAATTATAACGCTTCCTTGTTACTTACTTGACCCTGTAGACCCTAACAGCCCTTTATTTTATTAGAGGGTTTCGACCATCACTGCCCAGTGTTTGGTGGGTGTGTTGGTGCTGGGAACCTAATATCATTTCACATAATGGTGTACTTGACCCCGATATTCTGGCTGTTTATAATTGGGAGTGTCATCTATTTGGGTGTGGCTTATGGTATGACAGGATTTACAACTTACTACCAAAGTTTAATCAATCAGAATGCTAAATTGATACTTCCACTATTATGTATTATTGCTCCTCAACAGATAGAATAATAAAATAAGGTTTTCCATATTTGCAGGCAAGTTCGGGATTAGCTTTCACCTAATCTTAAGTGGATTAATAGTGGCGATAACGGTTCCCATTGCTGGAAGTCTCTATACGTGCTACAAGGATAGTTGTTTTGTGAGTAGGAAATATGGCCTTTTGTAAATGTTAAATCTATTTAAAGTTAATTCAATAGTTTCGCCTGTATTTTAGTGCGGATCTCGAATAAGGGGAAGGCGACGACGGACGCATTCAGGTCACTTTGTAGACTATCCTCGCCAACTCCCTTTACCTACTCGTTTGGGTAATTTTTATTTTATTGTAAAGTAAACTACAGGGATTTTTTAGTAGCTGAGAAGGTTCCTAAATAAAGCATTAGATTCATTTGTAGAGCATATTGCCGTCCCTATTCAACCCGTTGACGCAACCGGGTTAAATAACAATATAGAAGGTAGTACCAGCAACCCTGCTAATCTGAAAGCGGTTGATTGTGGCATTGGCGATGGTAATCAGGATAACTATCACTGTCCTGGACATGACTATGATAAGTTACTACTGTATAATAATGGTCCTCGTAAATTATAAGTGAACGCCAGATCTTGTACTTGACTTGTATTTGTGTAAATGATAAAAATATAAATGTCAAAAATTGTCTTTTTTGGAAAAAGTTTTAGTCACTGAAAAACTTATTGCCGGCATAAAAAAAGCAACAGAAACAAAGTTACGAATACGTATTTAACAAGCATTAGTCGGAAGCTTTCTTAAAATTCTGAGTATTGTTTTTATTTAGACGTAGCCCGTCATGGGTATAATACATTTATCACTTTATTTATTGAGAGTAGGGTTATTTCAGATTACAGTAAAAGCACGGATGAGAGTGACTCACGAAAGTAGAATTAGTCACGCTCATCGATGGAAGTTATTTTAGGAAGGATAAATGCTCAACGCGTTCGCATATACTGATTTGATCGTCATCAAAATACGTTTTTATTGAAACATGATCATTATTTGTCGTCTTATCTGGATGAAGATGTAAGAAAACCTTGAGAAATTGTAGGTTCTATCAAGACGTCTTAGATCCCTAACTACTTAATTGCTGATCTGTGGCTGTTACGATCCAGGGAATAATGTGAACTCATTGGGTTGGGATTGAAAGATATTACAACTGTATTTGCTGTGGCTTTATTTGAGCCGAATAAGTGGTTGTTCAGCATGTTTTAAATGTTGAACTGTAAACTGACCAACGTATTTACTGAAGTTTATGATTAAAAATGTAATACGACTACCGCAATAAAATGCAATAAGACACTATCTATGTTCACGTCATTAGCTATAGTGATGACTTGCATTATCTGCCTTCATTTTTTCAATAGAACAACATCCTATCATGATATACTTTTATTACACTGAAGTGCAAGCATAAAAATTTTATTTTACGCAATAATGTGTATTAATTCAAACTGGCAGAGCTTGAGAATAATATCCATCCTCTTTCCTTCCATAATTATGCCACTTCTAGATTTTTACTTTTTATCTTAAACAAACGAGAACGAAACGGAGACATCCTTTCGTATTACTTGCTACTATTTCAGTTTCAGTTGGTCTAAAAAATACTCAATGCAATCATATTGTTTACAATAAGAATATATGCAAGTAAAGGACGATAAAACAAGCTCAAAAAGTTCAGCTTCATTCAGCACATTAAATAACAATTATTCCGAGCAGTTTTTGTTTGGAAAGGTCTTGTCACCGCCAGCCATCATTTCGAATACTTTTATGCATTCGAAATAGAGTGATGTTTATTTACTTTAATTTAGTTCGTCTGCTTTAGTTTTAAGCTAGAGAGAACTAGAATGTACAACGTTTAGATAATTAAGATTAAGACTTGTAATGGTTTATATCATTCGAGTTAATAACGTGGGAGAGTTATACTATTGTCTTAAGTATATTTATTATTTTTGTACAAGTTAACTTAGTAGTAAGTAGGAGTACTTGGTCTTAAGCCTCACAAAACTTTCCTAATTTTTCATGGGGACTTTGTAGCATATGGGGACTGGGGAGTTAACTACTGAGATTGAACAAATCCTACGTCAAGCACGTAGTAAAGTAATTCTCCTTCATATCAATAGAATTTTTAATTTTACTATGAATATGAGTTAGAATATTTTATGCAGAAGATCCTACACAAGCTCTTATCAAAATCTAATTTGGTTTTTTGTAGCACTACTGGTAGGTAGAGTTGAGATAAGCTGGTTCTTTGCAATCGGTCAAATGATTGCTAAAAAGCTATTTGTTTGTACTTTTGAATTAAAAAGTTTGTAGCATGTATTTGTCTGCCAAGCGCCCTTCTTTTCCTATTTTTATTAACGTCAACGTCAATAACTGATACGGGATAGCTGGACACAGCCAGCTTCTGTTAGCTGGTTTCCATTCAAAATAACATTAATTCTTGACTCCTCTTTTGTTGACATTGGAACAGTCCTGGTCAGATTAATGAGACTAAGGAGACTATAGCTTTGCTAACTTGAATAATACATTTTTATTCACTATTTATTTTTATTTATTTATTCAGCATAACTATTTTAGAATGCTCAGTCGTCCGAAATATAGTGTTGTCAAAGGTAAAGACAGCATATGCAAATATCAGCTTTTAAATTAAGATAGAGATGTAGTTGATGGGTTAATGTAAATCTTAACTATTTTTAAAACCTAGCACACAGCAATTGTGATGTGACTCATAAGGTTGCTTAGAATATAATTTTTTTTGGGTTAATATCAATCAGGATATATCTAAAACTGCGAATAGGATTGAAATGGCTTTCAAAAAGTGATTAAAAACAGCCATTCATTTTCGAAACTCTGGACAATTCCAAGTGGTAATAATTTAAAAAATATAAACGGGTTCCAACTAAAAACATGCATGCATTACATTTATTTCCCAGGGGGATTATATTACAATCTCAAATACAGTTTTCGTATAGAAGAGTATCAAAAGACGCAACTAAAAAAGGCATTTAAAATCCGAAATATAACATCTAAAAGTGTATCACAGTCACAGTAGCAGAGAACTACAGTACAAAATGCATATAATACCAGGAAGACGCAACCAAAAAAAGGCATTTAAAATCGAAACCAAAAATCTAAAAGTGTATATCAAAATAGCCGAACTACCACAGGATGTAAAATACCTACAACTTTGATTTTTTTGTTCCAGGGGAATTATAATCTCAAATTACGGTTATTGTACAAAAGAAAATTATAAGAAGCAACTTAAAACGGCATTTTAAAATACAAACTGTAACATCTAAAAAAGGTAATACAATAATAGTAGAGAAATAGAAACTAGAATACAAAATACTAATGCTCCCCATTATTATTTTTTGACCCAGGGGGGTTATAATCTCAATTCTTAAATATTACAGTCGTATAGAAGAGTATCAGCAGAAGACGCAACCAAAAAAAGGCATTTAAAATCCAAACTAAAAATCTAAAAGTGTAAGAATACCATTATGATTTTTTGACCCAGGGGGATTATAATCTCATATACGGTTATTGTACAAAAGAAAATGAGAACAAAATACTAATGCTCCCCATTATTATTTTTTGACCCAGGGGGGTTATAATCTCAATTCTTAAATATTACAGTCGT
>JAQFZX010001510.1:0-28611 GCA_034682405.1 Hydroisotoma schaefferi | reverse complement strand
TTTGCATAGAAGTCGTACAAAAATGGTGGCCAATGCAAGCCTTGCATAAAAGTCGTTTACATACAGGTCGTATAATCAATTCTAAGCGTTTTTTCAATTTTTCCTTATCCAAACTATAACTTCCCAGGGGACTTAAAACCGGAAATACGGTACTTTACTACTGACACATTCTACTGATGTCTCTAGATAGCGGACGCATTAGCGATGCCCATAAACCTGCGAAAACTCGGGGGCCCCGGAGGACCCAAGACAAATCCCATAAAAGTGCGTCATCCCCAAAGCAGTTGGACCTACACCGTGACCACGGTTGACCTAATCCCTATAAAGGCCATTCGACGGAAGTACGATGTCCACTTTGCGTCAATAATGTTGACCCTAATTGTAGGGTCAATTAGGCAGTTCATCCTCCAATCCAAGGGAGAGAAGGACCTCCCTTCACATTTCTCCATAGCCAATACCCTTCCTTATGAGAAGCACCCTTCCCAAAAGCACATCCTGTGCAATCATTGGCAAGTTTATGAGTTTATCTAGATAATCTCTGCAAAAAAACCTTCAAAACCTGCTAAGTTTCATGAGCATTTTTACTATCTCAGGTCCCTGGGTATAATAAAGTCCCCAATACAAAAGGACGACCCTTTTGAAAGGATGGTGGAGACTGAGAAACACTTTACAGAGTTCCATGAAGCAGGGCTTCATAAAGTTGCTGTAAATTACCTCTTCCCCTTAGTCTGGTTGGCACCTAAGGGACTTGCTGAAAAATTTTTGGAAAAAGATTCTGTAGGATTTAACTGCGGACTTACTTCACTCGTTGGGGCACAAAATTACGAACTTTTGGGGATGCCAATTAAGCATATCCAACCTTTACTTACGCTTATCGACTCACATCCATTCACAGGTTTGTTATAAGATTCATTCATTCATATCACGATCATGTTCTTTTTGCTACTAAAACTACATTACATGATGGCTGTAGAGATTCTATATAGTTTACGCTTGCATTTTTTTAAACGTTGGAAGAAGGGTTTTTCCGAGGCGATTTACTATAAGAAATTACTAGAAAATTAATTAATTGCAATTGTTTTTGAAATTACGACCGGTTTCCAACTATTCTTGTAATATTTATGGCACGACAATTTGTACTTGTTCACCATTTTTCTTCCTATTTACCAGCGAAGCGAAGCTTCCTCCATATGCCGCGGCTTATAAGGAAAAAAAGATGATTTTTCAAAGCATTTTTAACATGGAAAAGATACCCCTTTTAACATGTAAAGGATAAGCATGCGGCATAATTAACGAGGGTGGCATATGGGCGAGGATTTAGGGTAGTGGTAATGTTACCTTAATGATAAGACAAATAAGATAAATAGCGGAAAAACCTATGAATTGCATTAAAAATAACGCATTAATATACATTTACTTTCCAGCCTTTTCCTGGTTTACTTTCTCTCACTCGAACAAAGTGGACATTACCCTTGGAGCTGCCCCGGACCTTTTCCCAGACCCCTCCAGTCTCACCAGAGTTAGCGAATATTTTCAACTAGAATTCAATAAATTATGTGCTCAATGTGGGATTCCGTCATCTCCATCTCCAGAATTTATAGGGATACCAGCTCATCCCCAATTTAGTCAGTCTTAAGTCGCAGCGTTCTTATGCTCAAACTGCCCGTTTTCCATGCATTTGTCTATAAAAAAAACTACCAATGCAATCTCGAACGCGATGCAGTAAATAAAATTAGACGGATCAAACCTTCAAGGATTCCTTGGGCGATTTATTTATCGACTAAACTGACAATAAAACTGTCTTTCCTGTCCGAAATATAGAATTCCATGTAATATATTAAACCACATAATGTACCTCTTCTTATAATTAGATCGTCGTATAGTTAAAGTAGCTTTTTAGTAGTTTTAAAGTTTTTAAAGAAAAACATACATGTACGTGTAATTAATCAATGTAGAATAAAATCATACGTGCATTGCATTTATTTAATAACTTTAGCAGCGTTTATTAAAAAAAACTAAGTTTCTGCATGTCACAATTTATGGTAAGCATAAATAGCATTTTATGAAATACCAAATTTCGGCACATTTTCCATTATAATTTGGGCATAATTTTTGAGTTAATAAACTTCCAAATTATCACTTTTATAGGGAATATTTGGTAGTTTTTTTTACTGAAACGTCAACTCAAAAAAGTTTCATGCATTTTGCGTCGCTTGTTCTAGGACAAAAAAGGACAGTTTTAACATAGAGAATTCTGCCAAATGTGGACATGCGGGAGTAGGGAAGTGATCATAACAAAAACAACTTAACTAAAAAGAAAATACATTTGCTGTAAAAATAACCCATTTATTTGAGAAATTATAAGATTTTTCCAATAAAAAGTAGACACGTTTTGGATTTTGCAACTTAAAATAGTTCATTACGGTTTTATAAAAAGCACCGGAACTGGGAACAAAGTCGGGAAGTTGAAGATGTCATCAAGTCATCATCGCCAAAAAAGCATCTAATAATTTGATAGGTGTGGGTACGGGGAATTATTGTTTATTGTTGATTATGTAATGTGGGGAATTATTCCCCCGGGGGGGGGGGAATTTATTTTTACAAAGGGCACCCTACAGAATTATACGGGGGCTTTAATTAATGAAAAACGGTATTTTTCTGTTGTCAATCTCGAGAAATGGGTGTATTTTTTAACTGAAAAATACTGAATTTGAGATGATTAGGAATAAATGATTTAACACTTCAGGAAATAAAATGGGGAAGGATAAAAGGGTTTGGAGAAAGCTGGTTAAAAAACTGCACAGGAAGAAATATCGACAACGTCGACAAACAGCTATAGAAAGCCTTGGTGGCCCCCATGTGGACGATTTAGGGTCAAAAAATGACCCCGATGACATTGACCTTGACCTCGACATTGACCCAAACTTCTTTCTTACGATGGAGGAATGGAATGAAAGAAATAGGGCAATAGGACTGAAATCTGCAATGCAACAAGCACTACTAGAGAAACTAGCCAAGGCTAAGGCTGAGCAGGAGGTGTTTTTTATTTCATTTTGAGTTTAATTTTAAAAAATTACTTTGAATTTTTATGAAAAAAAACTAAAGGGATTTGTTAAATTTTAGTATCAGATCCGTTTAGAATGGGAGGAGAAAGTTAGAAAAGAAACGGCCGAAAAAGCAGAGAAGGATCGAATGGAGAAAGAAATTAGAGAAAAACAGGCAAGAAGCGTTCAGATTCAAAACGGAGAGTCGAAAATTTGGAAGATTTTTGGACGTTTGGCTGTTACACAAAAAATATCCTTTTTTATACAAACGAATTGCAATAATTATTGAGTTTCCGCTTACCATTTTTTATGCCTTTTGCTTCCGTTACGCTGCAATTTGGGATTTGAAGAAATAAGCCTATAGCGGCGAAAAGCTGATGATTGCATGCATCTCTTTTGGGGTTTTATTTTTAAGGATAACTTTTGAATAACGTAACGTATGAATCCATGTTTTATGACAAAAAATCCTTAACTCTGTAACTAATACTTGGTTGACGTACGAGGATGAATCGGATTCTGTTTGATTGATCGGCGATGTTATCGATTTGTTTCCATCCAATGTTTCTGTGATCTAGGAGGAGGAATTCAACTCCTTTCTTGATTTCTTATGTGGAGTAAGTTTCCATTTTGAGTTGTATAGAATTGAAGCGTTTATCTGTTTGTTTTAACGTTAAAGTATAAATGTACAAATATATTTAGGATATTGAAACGCCACCGCTTCCTTATATTATGCCAGAAGAGGGGCTTGAAAGTGGTGGACAGGTAGCGTGTCATAATTTCAGCCGGACCGGAACTTGTCGGTTTAATGAACGTTGCAAATTGTACGGATAAATTAAGTGTTACGATATTGAGAATTTTATCTAAAAAAGGTTTGTAGTGAATTTTTCTGTATTATTTTATCACGTTAGAATTCACCATCGACCAACATTAAGTGGGACGATTCTCATTCCCGATTTCTTTGCTCACCTTCTCTTGCAAGAAAGCTTGCGTGATGAATATGAAAGTGAACTTGGGCTGCAAATTGAACATTCGGAGCTTTATAGAGAATTTCTGTAAGGATTTTAATACATAAGTGGAAAAAGTAGTGTTGTACTTTTAAAAATAGTATGAGTATTTTTTCAGCGAGTTTTATAAAGACGTTCTTCCCGAATTTCAAAAACACGGAAAGGTTATCCAGTTCAAAGTATGCATGAATTACGAGGCTCATCTACGGGGAAATGTTTATATTCAGTATGAAAATATTCGATCTGCGGTAGAGGTAAATTTATACAAACTACGTGACCTCTTTTCAGTACGTTTTTATAACTGCAGTTTTTTATGCAATATGTTGAAGGCATACAGACAATTCAATGGTCGATTTTACAACGGGAAGCAACTCAGCTTACAATTTGTAAAAATTGACTCATGGAAAGCCGCAATTTGTTGGTCGTTCTTGAGGCGAACCTGTCTCAAAGAAAGAGCATGTAACTTTCTCCACGTGTTTCGAAACCCGACGAAAGAATTTGTACCTGCTGATAGGGACTGGAAGGTGAAAGAGGTCGATAGTTTAAACAATCTCAATCCTCAAGGGCCTATTCTAGATAAAAATACTATAAGAAGTACGACTACAAATGTTCATCAAAATTCAGCGTCAAAAGCTAAGTTCGAGAGCTGCCGAAGTTCATATAACTCAAAAGAGTCGGGGTCTAGTCGAATGAAGGTGGTAGAATCTGGGAAAAATCGGTCTAGAAGAGTGAGTTCCCCGAACCTTTCACAACCACGATCTAGGAAACATAAAAGCAAAAGAAGCAGAAGTCGTAGTAGTAGAAGAGACTATAAAAGTTTATCTCCAGCTAATTGCAGAATGGATATTTCTGTCGGAATCAATTCTTCAAATCTCACAAATGAGAATGACGAGGATACAGTCAAAAGTTCGGAACCCGCATCTGGATCCATTGCAGTTCCAACAGATCCCGTAGAAAACCCCGATTCCCTTACTCAACCCTCTCGTAACAGACGTCCAAAGACAAAAAAACATAGAAAATCCAAACACAAAAAGTCTAGGCATACACACAAAGAAAATACAAAATCTAAAATTAGAGTTAGTACTACAAAACATTTCTCTAATAAAGATTAAGGGAAGACATAATATGGGATATTTTAGCCTTCTTTATTATTAATTCCATTCACAAGAATTCATACTTCAAACCCACATTATTTTGGAAACGCAAGGTTTAAGACTTTTGCTATTCGGTATACATAATTTTATTTCAGTAGATGATCCTTATGTGCTTTCAAAGCAGCACGATGACTCTTGACCCTATTAGCCCTTCCAAAAACTGCCTCAAAAGCGCCAGGGTAGTGATTAAAAATATCTTCAATGTCTGACTTGTACAAAACACCGATGTCAGTTTCCGTTCGGGCCACATAGGAAAATCTGTACTGTTCTCGGGGTAGCAGAACTTTCACCTATTTAATTTTCATAAAATTAGTACTTTAAATAGTTAAAAATTAAACAAACGCCCTTCCCTATTTTCTATTAACAAAACTGACATCTCCAAAGCACTCATTCTTGTTCAAAATCTCCACACTGAGCTTCATACTCAAGTTATCTAGAATGACCACTTGTCCCTTCGTGATGAAATATACAGCCACACAAACATCTCGAGATCGGATTATTCGGGCTCCAGAAGTAAAGATTTCAGGTCGGATACGAGAACAAAGTTGGCGAATGATACTAGACTTCAATATACAGAAAACTCGCGACTAAAAAATTGGAAGCAGTTTAATTTGTGTAATTGATTATAAGCGATCAAAATAAAAGTTAACGTTTAATTATTTAGCATTCCTACGCTTTTGATATGAGGTCCATAGATCTGGTGCAAAAGATCGGCCCGAAGACCGTAAGGGATTTCCGCCAATAAGCTCGCATACGTGAAGCCATTACATTTACTCCAAAGTAATCGAAAATACCGACGGACCTCCGCAATTTTGTCTTGACCAAGCCCCAATTGTATGAAATGTTGCTGTAAAGTAATATTAGTGTATAGCATAGAAAAGGTTGAAAAGCTCCAGAATGGTCGTATAATAATAACCCCAACCCCAAAAACCCTAAATTAAATTACCTCTAACACGCTCAGTCGGTGTCTAAAATGCATCTTTGAAGCAGCCTGAGAAGCCAAACTCTGCGTCATTGAACCTACCAAAAAAGCAATGACGAAGATAGTCGAAAAAATTGTCGCTATCGTAGCTATCATTTCTATAGTCGTTCTGGGAGTAATTTCTGAAAGTCCTGTGAAAGTTATCGCCGTCGTGATATAATAAAGGGATAGGAGGTATCGAGATCCCACTGTTATGTCTGTCACTTTGTTAATTTCTATAAATGACATAAAACTTCATGTAAAAAGCTAGGAAGCAAAAGAATTGTCGATGAGATTTTAATTTATGGGTTCTAATAAATGACCTACCTCCTTTCTCGACCATATTCTTAAGGACGATATCCATCCAAGATCCTTTACTGCATTTCAGACCATCGCAAGCAACAAGGTACCATATGCAGGCACCAAAATGAAAAATAAAGCAAAGCAAGATCGTAATTTTGACCACCTTTATCCTTGAAGTCCTTGAAGACTCTTGTTCTTTGAAGTAAAAGACAAACAAAACCTGCCAAATGTTGGATTAAGCTGCACTAAGAACACGTTTCCATAACCAAAGGGGAATGTAGAAATAGTTTACCATTCTGAGAAGCTGAAGACTACGAATATCGGCTGCTAGTGGTCCACGGCCAAAGTCCCCAACAAAATATGACACCAAATAGAATGGGAACGTTGCAACAAAGTCCATTGGAAATCCCGTAAAACGGCATAAGTATCTATTTAAGTGAATGCAAAAAGCTTCTGATCAGTTACTGGGTAACTTTACCTGGATTATGGATTTTACGAAATTACCTTTTCGAAATCTTTCCAATATTAGTTATTAGAACTCCTCCATCGTCATAGTAGGCCATGTGGAAGCTTCCGATGATGCGAAGGACAAAGAATATTTCAAGAGTATAGCGCAAAACCTTGAGGACTTCGGGTTCACCTTTCAAACGGGTGGAAAATGCAAGTTCATATGCAGTCAGACCAACAGAGAAACAAGAGAGCAAGAGGAAGAAGGTCACCCAGGTACAAAGTGGGGAGGCTGGATGAATCAGAAAGGTCAGGATGCTTGTCTTGTCCCTTCTGAAATTATATTTGTCAAATTCACTTTATACTAGTTCATAATATGCATGATAAGTTTCTAATTGACATTGCGTACTCTTGGATAACATGAACTAGTCCCATTTCGTCCCTAGGAACACGTCCAAAAGTGATAAAGGGATTTTGGCCTCCAAGACTGATCTGTTCCTTTTTCCGGATGTTCTGGAAGGAGTCTTCCTTCATGAGAACTCTCAAAGGGTCCACTAAGAAGTTCTTGTACTCTGCTTTACAGTAGTCTGATTCCACTCCCAAGCCTCCGGCATTCAGCTCCCCTAATTCTCTAATCTTGTGAGTAACTGTAGAGAACTTACTGTTCACCGAAACTGAGGCTCGATCTCCGGTTAAACCCTAAACCATTAAACAGATTACGCTCCTCCACTTTTGGCTTTAATGTCCGTAAAATACGATAGTATATTGTTCCCTTTACTTTTAACTCGTCGCCGACGGCAGTAGCAGAAGCACTACCAGCATGCTGATCCTGTTCTTGTGTCGCCGTTAATACTTCTACTTTATCATTAGCAACTGTGAGTACAGACACTCCCTGTTGGACACTCAACGTTTCTGAAGTAACCTTCACTAGTAGTTCTGCATTTGCGGAATCTATCATTTGTTGGTAATGTACAACTGACGCCCGTTCAATAATGTCTTTGATTGTTGGGTAACGACTGAGGAAATCCATGAAGTCTTTCTTTTTGAAGAGGAACAGCTTCACGTCTGTGGCTGCCACTGCAGACCACAGTCGCTCTACACCCATAATCGCTGATACTTCTCCAATCAAACTACGCCAAACAAAAGTTACTATATTTATAACGGTGAGAACAACTATTTTTGTAGTTGCACGCGTGCTAATTAATAAAGTTAAAATAACCTTCCAGATTCAACGTAATAGATCAGAGAGCCTCGGTTATTGTACGATCCTACAATTCCATGAGCGATTAAAAATACATCGTCATCTAGATCACCAGCCTTAGCGATGTATTCTCCTATAAAACATATCTCCCTTTAGTTAAGCGAGTTTTCTTCATTCTTTTGAAACTATAATTCCCAATTTAAAATAGATTTTAAACCTTCTGGATAAAATACTTCGTTGAGTGTAGACGCGAGGATTCGAACCCCAGATTCGTCCAGCGATGCAAAAAGTGGACACTGTCAGTCAAATAAATGCATTATATTGGTGGTCAAACGTTGACCTGCTTCGATTACATGCTGAGCAAAAACATACCTTGAGAATGCTAGTTTCATAAAGATTTTTTAAAACATCGGCCTTAAGTACTGGAGGCAATGCAGAAAATAAATCCTTTGGATTTATTCCCTTCGTCTTATCCCAGACACTCGAGAAAAAATCTGTTACTCGTCTATGAAATATAAACGGTTGAAGAGATAAGTGACCAAGTCCGAAAAACGGGATGATACTTTTTCAATTCTAATCAAACTCACCTTTGCAGATCAATATCTAATTTAAGCTGTTGGTACAAACTCTGTAGGATGTCAAACCTCTCAGAGTGATACATTTTTCGAGAGTCTTCCCCAATCAAACAAGCAGTAAGTTTTGCCATTAAATAACCAGTAACGAGCAGCCCTATTTAAGATTCAAAGAAATATATTACAATTAGCAAACTAACTTTGAACAATTAGACTATAGTCTTGGTGGAAACACAGATATAGGTACTGCTTTTATACCAAGAAAGATGATGGTAAAAGCGATTTCTCTATTCCTAGCTCCATGGATGATATCAATATCTCCAAATCCAACGCAAAAGGCAGAGGTAGACACCCAATAAATTCCGACCACAAAGGCACGCCAGGCATCTTCCAAAACTAAATCAGACAATTTGTAAAGTTAAATGGTTAACTAATCAGGAGCCTTCTGTTATTACTTCACAATCTTACGCAGTGTGCCTTTATGGCCTTTGACGTATTTAAAAACGTCCCCGTTAGAGAGCCAGGCATCCGGTTCACAAGAAAGTGCCTCCCCATTAACAGAAATATTACAAACTGCCAAGACGGAAAGACATGTTGCTACATTTAGAAAAAGAAGCAATTTGGGAGCCACTTGTACAATCCTGAAGAACAAAGTTGGTCCAAAGCAAAAAAAATCATTGAATCATTTCAACCTTTTCCAAAATGAAATGACATTTTTTAAGATGATGATCCCTTACGTTATAAAAGAAAGGCTTCTAAAGATACTTTTCCCTAAATACTGTGCACTAAGGAACAACCGGTAGCACTGAATCATTCTGTTAAGTCTTAAGCAACTTATCAAGCTATAGTATCCTCCGTAGTGAGGGTTGGGACCGAAGGGTTGAACAGCATGCACGCTAAGGATAACTAAGTAGTCCAAGGGAAAACATGCTACAAGATCTACAAGGAAAGAACCCTTGAGGTAGTGACTGGCAGTTTTTATCCGATTCGAAATTAGTTGACTCAGGGGGCCAAAGTACCCTATATGAAGGCTTAGATACCTTTAAAAAGGAATTCATAACAATAGTAAAAATGTGGTAAACGATTTACCAGCATTTTCATATTTCCAAGCAATATGTGGTTGCTTACAAGTCAGTCCATGCAATGATATCGAAAACGAGCATCACGTAGAAACTGATTAAAGGTGAGACGGCAAATGCCAGTTGGATTATAGCAAAGTTTGTCACCAGAAATCCAGACAGAACCCGGAATAATGTCCACCATTTCAAAAAAGGACCAGTGGGTAAAATTGTCTTTGGGATGAGCAAAAAACTGAAAAAAAATCGTGTACGTGGACATTTTAGTGTAAAATTAAGGAACGAAAATAATAACTACAGCGCGACATTTTCTTCAGACTCCTATCAAAAAAAGACTTCCTACCCAAGAACTTCTACTGGAAGCAAAACACACATATTAAAACTGAAGACTTTTCAGCAATAGAAAAATTGGGTAGTTACAGATAAAGAAACAGTATGTGCACAAGAAGTTCGGATTACCGACAGACGTTTGGATCCCGTTTTGACCCTGGAACTGGAATGATTTGTCCCACATGGTCGGTTAATACAGAAGGGTTTGAAACGAATGAAACGTCTTGACTTAGATTTGGTGCTTGCGATTCCGACGGATTAGCAACCACCGCTGAGCGTTTTAGCGATGCATGGTTTACATCCAATGGTGGAAAGTCCAGGTTCGCCATAGGTGTTGGAATTTCATTACCATAATGGCTCAGAATATTAGGATTTTTATCTTCTGAACTAGGTGACGATGGAAGTGGAAGGGTGGCTTCACCCTAAAGATATTCAGTTTGAGAAGGTTTAGTTTTTATTTAGGTGGTATTATAATATTTTACTGTCTTTTGCACGGCTTACCCTTAAAACTTTATAATCGTGCAGTAACATGGGATAGTGTTCGGCTATTTTTATGAAACTTTCAAAATCCAAGCAAAAAAATCGGCAATGTGTCAGCGTTGTAATTCGTATAGGTCTATTTTTTCCATAAATAAGGCCTGGAATGCCAAAGTACTGCCCCTCTGTTAGGTATCCTACAGGGAAGTTTTCATATCGAACCTAAACACACAAACAGAAATTATGCAAACGGATTTGTATGATTTGCATCTTCAGAACTTTTGTGTAGGAAATACCTCGCAAAATCCATTAACAATGATATAAAGGTCTCTGGCTCGATCAGTAGCGTACAAAATAACTTCATTTGGAGGGACAATGTAGTGACGGAGATTGGTACATGCATCGATTATCACGGAGTCTGAACAGTACTAAAAAATTTAGTTTTAGATAAATGTCAATGAACGAACCTATTTCAAAATTGGAGTTGGAGAATAGGCCAATATACCCGAAAAAGTGGAATACTCGAAACATATCTGACGCTTTGGGCGAGGCTGACATTTTCGAAGAGGCTTTTTGGAGCATCCCAAATAACCGGTTTTGCATGAGGAATAAAAACTCCTTCATGAGCCTTCCACTGAACTTGGTAGTATTTCTTAACTCGGTCGTGGAGCCATGAGGGGAAGTTTCGCTGTCGCATGAAATTCATCAACAAGTAGAATGTTTGCTTGAAGGTTACCCTGTAGACGAAAAACATAGTTGTAGGTTTGGTCAAGTGAGATAAGTAGCGAACGTTGATTCATTTTAAAACCTTCGATGCTCAAAGTGGGAGAATATCGCTGAAATCTTGGCAAACAAAAATATAACCATACAGCTCCCTATAATGACTCCAATAGCTGTTACGACGACCTCTGCATCGCTTCGGCTAGGGATATCTCCGTATCCTGTGCTTGAGATAACTTGAATGGCCCAGTACATGTTGAACATATAGTTTCGTTTCTTCATGTCACCCAAATCCGGAACGACTTCTGAAGGCCTGTAATCAAATCATGCATGCCTTTTCATATTCCCAAACTTAACTTGTAGGTCAAAATGACCTTAGGATAAAGCCGCGTATTATTCTAACAAAACTTACCGATTATGAGCAAAGTCGGTAAGGATAACCTCGTGTGTGACGGCAAACAGGTGGACGAGACCGAAAATCCGCAATGCTATTCGACCCACAAAATATTGCGGGGCTGACGCGACTCTTGAGTTCGTTTCAAAACTTTTAAAGTATTTTTGACACTAAAAACACCAAACAGTTTTGAAAAATCTGAGCCTACGAACTGCAGTTCTAAGCTTGTAAGATTACTGTGATTACCCACCTGAATGTACTGGAGGAGTCTGTTAAACTTGAAGCAGTAGTAGTACCTTGAAGTGTCACTTGTAATCCCTAAAGCTGGCCCCATAATGTATTCAATCGGGAGGAAGGAGAACAGGCGAACGTAAAAATAACAGGTATGTACTTGGTATGTCAAAATCTCTCTGTGGGATTCCAAAGTTTCTGCAAAGTTTTAAAAATTGTTTTACTGATGGCTTTCATTAATTAGTGGATAGTAATTGAACTGATCTTTCGTTTCTGAAAATTGTGAGACAAAGTTAAGCTGCATAGTTCTTTTACTTACTTCTGTGAGTGATGACAGGTTGTAGATTATCAAAGAGGAAGTCAATAGCAAAAATGAAGTCACAAATGTGGGCAATGTAGTCCCAATAATGGGTTTTATATCTATTACCGAAGCCAAACATGTACGTGTAGTACCAAATCACAAAATCCCCTGAGCAGAACACAAGTGTTTTGAACAGTAGAATGAAGAAAGAATGCTTGTTCACTTTCTTGGAAAACGTTGGCAATGCTTCGAAACTGGACGATGTTAAGCGCTTTGTTGTTACAGGATCCTTCAAATGGGCTTGCCAAACGCTTGGCGCTGCAACGTTAAGAGGAGGTCGGAGTATCTTTAAATCCTTTGCCAGAGATGCTGCTCGAGTTACATCGGCTTCAAGTGCAAGATATGCTCCAACTGCTGCGTCCTTTTGAATTGATTTCCTATAAAACAAGTTAAGTTATCAATATGAGTGAAAGGTTTACTGTTTACAGAATTCCTTATAAACTTCAAGAATTTTTTTTTCAAAAACCTAGTTTTTTCAGGTATTGTATGTTTTGTTAATCTCTTTTGTGCTTCTTCGTCTATCTCCAGCCCATCGTAGTCATCTATTTCGAAAACAATAATTTATTCACCAAGCTGAAAATGTTTTCCAACAAGAACTTTTTGAATTCCTTAAAGTACCAGAATATGCATCGGTGGCCACACGATCTTCTTGCGACTTCAACGCGTCTTTGACTATTTCAGAACCTTTGTGTGGGTAAATAATCTCAGTCCCTTGGTTATCCGCTTCCATTTTCAGGTGTGCATCCTTGTATTTTATTAAAGCCTTAGGGTACTCGTTATGCTTCGTACATAGACTTATTATCTGGTCTGCCTGATCAAATCGGTCCTGGTGAAATATAAAGCGGATTTATTACTGGATAAAGTACATAAAAAGGTTTGCACATTTAGACAGGCTACCTGCAATCGTTGAAGCAACATTGATTCATATTCTGGATACAGATTCATAACCTTCTTGAAATCATCTCTCCCCAAGGCCATTATGTCACATTCTGTCCCGCAACGAACGGTAGCCACCCTTGGATAAGATTGCAATAGGTAAATCTCCCCTATAGCTGATCCACTTCGAATCTCTAATATCGGTTGCGTGTCATCCTCATTTAAAACCTTATTTAGAAACGTACCAAAGATTAAAATAAAACTGTTTTACAGATTGGTCATAAAATGTTGAGGCCATACCTCGAGATGTCCATTAATAACGTAAAACATGCCAGTTCCACTTTCACCTCTTCGACGTAAAATTTCCCCCCGAAGGTAGAATGTGTGTTTCATATAACATGCAACGGTCATCAAAAAGCTTTCTTCTAGGTTCACCAACAACGGCAACTGCCATTTGACAAAATTATAAATAAATACCTAATTTTTTTGCTTCGACTTGTCAGTAAAATAAAGTGGTCCCCGGAAGCTCATTAAACATTTTTGGCAAAAATCTGCTAATTAATTGAAAGTACTCAATCTACCTGATCAAGGATGAATTTGTTGAGATTGTAGTAAATCTCTGACCTCATGGTCATCGGCATAACATCTATCATATCCCAGTTATGAATTCCCTTACTCCGAGACCATAAGTAATCATAGAATCTGTTTACATCCTCCCGTATTGATCTAGTTACTTTACTAAAATCCTAGTAAAAAAATACAATGTTTCTCATATCTGGAACCGAAATGCAATTTTATAAAGTTCCAGAAGAATAAATACCAGATATCTATCAATAGCGAATCTCCTACTGAGAAAGTTTTGTCTTTCCGTGTCATCTTCCACAAGGATTGAGGTCAGAGCTCCGCTAACAACTACGACAAAGAATATCCAAGCCACTATCAGGGTGATTGAGACATATGCCAACTCCCAGTCAGATAACAGACTAGCTGCCACTTCAACAGACCTGCAAGTCATATAATTTATATTATTGGCCAAAATAAACTAAAGTGTTGCTTATCCAGATTGATGGACTCTTCAGCATATTGACAAGAAAAGTTTTGAATTTGTTTACGTCTAAATAGACAGGTAGAAAGCATACATACCCCAACCGGAAGCAGGTTACAACCGACCAGTACATTGATACCAGATAGTGTTCTAGGATAACGTTCCAGCCATGTCGAAGTAGTGGGCTTTCATCAACAGTAAGTAACTGCATAATCCAACCATTAGGATGGCAAACATCCTCTGTCGCCTTCAAAGGGCTCATGGACAGATGGACCATTTTAAAATTCTATCAAAATAAATACATCAATCATATTTTCCAAAATTATCAAAATAAATGCTTCAAGCCTTTAACATTAAACCTTCCTTACATCACAAGCAATCCTATGGAACAAGCAGGCGTTCACATGAAGAATTGTCAAGGTGTAGAGAAAAATTCGTACAACAAACATACCAAATTCTCCTGTGGAAATACATACAAAAAATACATAAATCCGTACCAAAACCGACCTTAATTTACTCAATACTTTCTCCCAAAACTCACCTGTAGCCAACTGGTCTTCCCACTTGGCAAATAAGTTAAAGACATAGTGATAGCGAAGGACGTATGTAACTCTTGCAAGAGAGAGATAAGGTCTGACCGGGTTGTCCCGATTGTGACTCTTGGGGTCTATAAACCCAATATACAGTGCAAGGATCAAGACATCAAGCGGCATTACGCAGATGACCGAAATAACAACGTCCCGGGTAGTATACTCCAGGTCCGTGTCCATTGTCTGTGACTTTATCACAATCGCCAGCCATTTAAACCCCAGGGACACCGTGAATATGATATTCACAGTGTGCATAATCCCCCACAGCGCCCTTGACTCTTGGATAAACCCTTCAGCAAAAACTAGACAAAATATGGACAGGATTGCTGTACTGACGACCAGAAGGTCAAATATTGGGTGCTGGAGGAAACGAACTGTCCGAGGGTAGGTCAGGGTGTCGTCTATTTGGTCAACTTGGACGTCCCCTTCGACAGGCTTCCTTCTGTGGCAACAGCAGCATGCCACCAGCTTTTGGAGAAGGCGTTGAGGAAGACAACCTTCGAAAAACCATAGATTTAGTAAAGTATTTCCAAACAGTTTTAAAAAATTATGTTTTTAACTACTAAAAAAGCTGGAAATCATACTTCTAGTATCAACGCTCGAGGCGGAGTCAATCACGTCTCCATTGGAAATATCTGGGCTCCGTCGTGGTCCACGGATTCCGACGTCAACGTTGACGTTGACCTTTGAGTAAGCGGGGGTCTGCTGTCCTTCGTCTATCGTCGTCAGAGTGGTAGTCCCCTCTGGCGTTCCTTCTATTGACTTTGAACCCTTTTTTACCACAAGGGACATTCTTTTTGCTGTTTTTCTGAAAAGTTTCGAAAAATAAAAACTAAAATAGCGAGCAAAATGTTCGAAAAACTTGCAAAAAAAGAAGAAAAACCACTTTTCACCTGTCTATTTGATTTTGTGTTTTGGTTGGACTTGGTTTCTCTGGTTTTCTTTCGGCAAGAAAAGCCTTTTGTTTTATACGAATTTATTTATGAAAATAAATAAACTCAAACAGGACAACAAACTCTTTTTACAATTTGGTGGATAAAAAAGTGGTTTTTTGATCATTTTGTTCGTAGAATTTGAATAAAAAGGTAATTTAGAAAAGTTTATTTGGTCGAGGTCGTTGAAAATTTTACCCTCATCCTTAAATTACAAATAATTATGAATTTTTTAAGAGTTTATTACAATTTTAGTAGGAAAGGGGTTTTTTCAAAAAATACTCCACTTGGAATTATTTTATTATATGAATCATCCATCCAATAAAATAAATGAATCCTCGGATTTTTATGTACCGTATTCCGGCGACAATAGGCCACCCTCGTTAATTAAGCCGCATGCTATCCTTCCTATGTTATATAGGGGTATCTTTCAATGTTAAAAATGCTTTCGTAATATCATTTTTTTCACATAGCCTATTTACGGTAATCCTATTTTAACTCCCAGGGGAGTTATTGCTTGAAATAAAAGGAGTCAAGTAAGTTTGGAGATAAGAGCTACACGCTAAGAAGGACGTAGCGTGTATCAAAATCTTTCATGAAGCGTTTTTTGTATTTTGTCATACAATTCTGATGAATATTGACTTGACCCTTTGCTGCGTAGCTTTAAGCATTATTTATATGATTCACTAAAATTGTGTTCCTTTACACCTTAATTTGGCAATCAGTTTACACATTTAAAGGAGTAATTAAAATAGCAAAGTAATTTGAAAGGGTCTCGACAGTTTCTATCTATTATGCCAAGAATAATAATTGCTATTCAATTAGTTTGGCAGGACATACAACGTTGGATTGTGATTATTAATTGAAATATATTTTCAGACAGACACTAAAAGTGATTGTTGTTAGCGGACATGAATAATTGGAACATTATCTCGAACTGACAACCAATACAATGGCATTCTAGTCTTTACACTAATTGCTGTCGATAATTACGAAAAATTAGCAGGAACGCTTTCTTTAAAGCACCATCCATTTTGTGTGAAATAAATACAAATAAATACCTACCTACATCAAAATCCCTGGGCTCATGTCTAACATTCCATCCAGCGCAGCGCTTCAGAAAGGCCAAAATTGTTGGGAAAGTCTTACCTAGCAGAACAATTGAGCAGGACAGGACATATTAAATTTAGTTAGATTTAGCTATTTTAATTACAAAGCTAATCCAAAGGTTCCTGACTAATTGTCAGGAATGATGTTGAATTGTGGCTTAATTTAAATAACTTTTAGTTTTAATTCGGTCCCTATTTGACAAAACTCTTGGGATTTATCCAAATGTTACGCAGAACAGCTTCTGACCTTCTTTCTAAACATCCTTTTCTATCTATTTTCATCAAAACTTCCACTTTACTTGCGATGTTTTCTCCAAAATGTTTACGCCTTATTGGCAGTGGAACCCACTTTACTTATAAATTTTGTTCAGGTCCAATGGATTGGGATTTTTCCAAAAAGTCAATGAAACCCTCAGATTCAATCCTACAAAAGTCGATTTATCTATTGAGCTTTCTTCATTCAATCGTATATTGTGCATATCTATTTGTTTCAGCAGTAATTGTTATATCAAGATTTGGATCAAAAGACACTAATTTGGGTCAAATGTTTTGGCTTTTATTTTTCCTCATGGCATACATTTGGGCTGTTGCGTCAACCAGCACGTTGTGGACAACTAGGGTCGCACTTTGCCAATTTTTCAATGAAATGACAGCAATGGCTAATTGTATCGGGGGTAAGATTACTTAATCACTTTGAGTGTCCACTTAACTTTCAATTTAGTTTCATGTATTTCACATGTACAAGTAGAATTTTCTGTTGGAACAGGATCTACGGTAGTTGCGATTTTTAAAAAATATTCTCGGACCCTATTGTTTTCATATCTAGCAGCATACCAAAAGTCTAAAAGAGCTTTGGGAAAGAACAGCTATGGATTCGACATCATACTCATGACAAGCAGGCTGGTGATCACAATCTACGTAATAACCTTAACAATGTTTGACATTGTTTATTTGTTAAAACCATTAAATCCGCAGTATTTGTACGGAGTGTACTACAAAACCTTTTCTCATGATCCAAGTGGTATTTGGGTTTACTTATTATTTGAAATCTACTCGAAAGCCTTTTTTCTAACCCAAGTCTTCCACGAGATGCTCTTTGTTGCTTGGTACATTCTGTTCGCGTCTGCTCGGCTCTCGGCCTTAAGGTAAGGTCAAAGGTCAGATAAGATAAGGTCTCGAATTTGAGAGACGTTTTTTTCATCCACATAACATTTTTACCGTTTTAGAGGGACACGGATTGACATGCAGGACCGGATATTGTATTACACAAAACTACGAATTCTAAACACAGTACATTCTGAATGCTTCAGTGCTACAATACCCTTCGTCTGCACGTTCTTTGGAGTGTTTTCCATTATAGGAATCATCGGTTCAATCCGCTTATACGGAGTGCTTATCATTTGGGACTATTTTGCTCCGTTAATCGCAGGTTTCTGTTCTACCTTCTTCCTCTTTGGGCTTCTCCATTTTTCTGGAAACATTTATCGTGGCAGCTCTCTAGTTTTAGAAAGTTTGAAACCGGAACGGCATCCCATTAACAATTTCATGAACGGTAACGGCCCCAATAACAGAAAGTACGCTATTAAGAAGGTGAGAAGCATGATGCCTTTTGGAATTAGGTGTGGACCCATCCCAATTTTGAAACATCGGGCGATTCATCATTACTCTTGCTGGTTGATAAATGCAATTGTTAGCATCCTAGTTGGATTTCCTGCGTCGGCTGTTCTTCAATTTAAAAATATGTCATAGTGGAATATATTAACTATTTACGAGTATTGATGATAGAGAAAATCATGTTAATAATTTTAGTTAGATGCTTTGTGGAAACTTTTCATTTCTTTCTATTGCTGAGTTAAAAAAATATTCAAACCTCAGCATTTGTTGTTGAAATACGGTTGTTTGTAATTGGGTTGTTATTACTTTAATTTGTTGGAAATTAACGGCATATTTAATCAGCTAAACTGTCATTAGGTACGATTTGCTATTTTTGTCCCTTTCGGTTTGTTAGACTTTTACTAATTAAAATGTAGTTCTCTCTGAACTAGACAAATTCTGTTTCATGTAAGAATAACCAACCAGTGGTAAAAAAAACTTTCCACCCCTTATTTGTCTTCATTCGCCAAAATAAATTTGCACATCTTTTCGTTGAGTCAAATCCTCTTTATCTGAATTGATGAGTTGAGTAGGTTCGCCAGTTTCACAAAACCTTATACAGACAAACGTCTTAAGGAAGTCTGGCATAAATCTTAACGAAGTATTGTCATCCGTAGATATTGCTAATTATGAGCTGAACTTTGCCTTCTTGGAACTTCCAAGACCCACGCGATCATCTTTTTTAACTCCCTTGCATGAAGAAGCTTCTGATTAACGGTTAAAATATCTTAAATGTTGTCACTATTTTTATAGCATTCTTTGAGCCAACTTTTATCTATTTCTAGATCCTTCTACAAAACGAGTTTCATATAGAAAGAGCTATAATAATCTAATAAATCTGTGAGAAAGAGTTACAATTTTTATGCAGTACATTATAAACGATTTATTAACAATTTTGGCCAATCTATTCTTCTCAACATCCACTCCAATCTGATAATTCGTCACTTTCATTAGTCATCCATCATCTTTACTTCAGCATACTTTTTTTTTATAAAAGCCATGCCACTGGCTGCTTTTTTCTGCAAATCGCAAATTGTATGCAAGCAGGTCCTATACGTTTAGAACCTTTTACTACGTTCATAACCTATCTCTACCTAAAATCCTTAAAGAGCAGGTTTTTCTGCGTAGTACCTCTCTCTCTCTCTGCATAAAAAATTGGGACTGATAGTCATCATCAGACTGATTTTAATCATGATTCATTCCGTGATCAACCATGAAGATAATGACCGTTCCTTTCATAATTAGAGATAAAAATTGCGAATGTCATGGGCAAACTTGGGTTTCAGCTAATGGATTTCATTTCGGGTGGTAGGTAAAGTAATTTGATATTGTCACTAGCCTAGGAATAAAGCGTTTGTGAAAGAATTACACTTTAATTTATCTACTTTTATTTACCTAAAGAATTTTTAGAGTGTTTTTTACTCAAACTTAACTGGCTGGCTAAATAAATAGCGAAGAATTTTAAATGTAGCAATCGGATCGCTTTAAAATGCAAAATGCCAGTTTGTCCATCAACTAATCTTTTACGGATTTGTATATGTTTCCAATTTTATAAACTTTACGATTGAATTTCACAACTCACTAATGCCTGAAGATTAATGTTGTATTATAATTATAACTATTACTATAATTAGATTCTCTTTTATTATTTCTGAAGTTGTTTATTGGAACGATTGTACATACTAAAATTGGAGTAAGCAATTTTTAAAGTGTAGCATTAGTTTTTATTGTTTATTTCTCACATCAAATTCTATTATGCGATTTATTGTTTGCGAATAATTGAGCTCTCAAAAACAGAACGCTATCATTCCACAGCTTTCCTATCTATAACTTTGAATCAGAATCTTTCTTAGAAAAAACTAACGACTCACTGAGTAACTCACTCTGAATAGATGTTAGAACCGGAATAATTAATCATCCAATAATCCGTTTGAAATTGTTTAGTAGAAGTGTTTAAAAAGAAAAGTAAATGGATTTTAATGATAATTTATATGCTCATTTGTGTGCTTGTCTTTAATGTTTTCTATTCTACGTCAAAATTGTAAAAAATCAATGCGTGCGTTGTTGCTCTTACTGATTGAAATGTTCATAGATTATTGAATATTTAATTATTGTGTGCACGTAAGGGAAATCATTCATTCATGAATACTTGAGAGTGAGAATGGAAATAAAATATTACCATTTTTACCGGAATGTAAATCCTAATCCTAATAATGTCATACTTTCGTCAGATTGAATGACATTAATTAATGTCAGATAAACAAATTGCAGCAAACTATTGTCAGATATTTTAACAAATTATAATATTTTTAGTTATAGATTGCGTGTTTTATATGAAAAGTCCTTCATACGCTTTCCTGAATTATTTCCTTTATTTATGTACTTTTTAAACTTGGAAAATATCTTGGACATGTTTTAAGTTCAACACATGAAATCCGAATAACGAAAGACATCCCTACCTAATTAAACCATTTCATAGTCTTCAAATACCACTAACGAGTAACCGGATTATGCTCTTATCCAGCCTTGGTAAAAAGCGTTTTTAATCTTAAAACTCATTACTACGATTAATAAAACTCTTGATCCATCTATTCCCTATTATTATCGTATCCTGTTTCTCCCATCATCTTAACAAAACATATATTAAATGAGTTAACATCAATCCTACTCCTACTAAGAAATACCAATCTTTTTATGATTTTTTACTAATTTATAAAGCACAGGGCTAAGAAACTGGAGACGATCTCGAGATCCACGCAAAAGATAACCAAATTCAATAATAATAGGCTGTCTTTTAATAGCATGCAATTTTAGGCAAGTATGCTACAGCAGAAAAGCATTGCTTTCTGCGTTTTTTATAACATTTTTTAACCACAAATTTGAAAGCAAATGCTATATTATCCATGGAAGACTTTCGTGAGGCTTCAAATCACAAAAACGTAGAGAAGTCCTCATATTTTCTAACTTGAAGGGTTTTCTTCGTGCATCCTAATAAGTAATAATCCTAAGCTAAACCATCTGAGGGACACCTCCAACATTTTCTTTTTGAAGTTATCTATCTGACTGACATTATCCATCCTATCCAGTTGAAGAATAATGATTGTCAGAAAAGGGCAGGATATGGAACCTATTAAAAAGTACCTCCATACCTACCTACCTACCTAAAGCAATCCACATAAATAAAAATGGGATCCACCTGGAATTCCATTCTGATCTAATGCTCTAGTCACTAAGTTATCTTTTCAGTACTTATTTTTATATTTTGTAACCTCCAAGCGTACGAGTAAAGCTTTTTGGTTTATGGAAAAAATGGTATATGCTACAAATTGTACAAGCAAAGCCTCAAGTTTATTTAAGCGCACGAAGTTATCCCTAACAAAAGGCAAACATTCTGTTTGTCCAGATCACGGACCAGACCAGATTCAACAAAGTAAATGTAACCAATCTGTTATAAAAAAAATTAGATAAGCAAAAGCAACAATAGAATAGAGATCTACTCTGCTGTATTCTTCAGGTGGTAACAATTCACGGTGACTAATATTCCCTATTCCATTATTCATCGTTTCATTGTAGCCATTGTTTGCTATTCAACAATAAACTGGCACGAGTGTGCCCTAATCCCCTGGTACTAAAAGCCTTATAAAGATTATATTATATTGTTAAAAAAATGGAAAGATTTATGCAGATTTGTAACAAAAACCCCAAAATAAAGCATAGGATCTATGGGATTTTCTAGATTTTTAAGGGTTTCAAGGAGTTTAAAAGTAGATGAAATGGATTTACACGATCAGTTATAAAAACTGGCAGTAGTTCTGCAAACACAAAACCCGGAAAATTTACCTGTATAACTCTTTAAAATCCCGACTAAATGCTAAAACTAAATAAACTATCTAAAACAATATGTAAACTCTTAGCAAAAGTGCTTTATAATGAAAACCTACCCAAATGTCGGATAATTTAAAATTAAAGACTACGAATAACCTCCGCTAACCTACTATTTATGCATAACACACCCTAACCAAAATCCAAGCATAATAAAATCCCAATAAGAATAAATAACTCAACCCGTACGTACCATTCCATTATTCCATACCTGGGCCCATTCCATTTCTTTCTATCCATCCTCTACAAACCCTTCTCTTATTAATACCTACTAAAAATTACTGTTGTATTCAGAATATCCCTGTCTCACCGAGAACCATACCTATTATTACCATTGTTACCTCTATCTATCTGCATGCAGACGTACGTTGTACGTGGTGTACGTTTTTGTACCGGTTTTTTACAGGTAGTATTCCTATAGTATTCCAATGAAATGAAACGATGATGATTATAATCCCATGAAAAGTCTATCTTCTCTCATGATTAGTTCATATTGCATTGCACTGATGAGCTATACGGAATTCCCTACTACATCACAGTATAAAGTTAGCCGTTTTTAATCCCTTTTTCTATGGGATTCTGCTACGAATGCATACCTTCCTCGAAGGTATTGCCTCTCTAAAAAGTGTTATGCTGCGATGATACTTATTTCTATTACTACTACGAGTACTACTACCACTACATTATATTTACGATAAGACAGACGGTAGAATGAGAAAGGTACAGAGTACCTCTTCCTTACTAACTTTATTTTATGCAGTGGTCTCCTTTTTAGTTAGTCTTATAAATTGGCCAAATGCAGTTGGTGGTTCTGCCAGCCTAAGCTAACTTGCTGTTCGTTTTACTTTACATACTTATAGGCAGGTAGTAAAAAAGCTAGACTTGACTTATCTCACCAAAAAACTTTGACAACAACTTTACCCAAGAAAAAGTTAACTGACTCTTTGAACATCTCTTTACTTTTCTAGATACGGATAAGCATTAGTTAGTAGGTATCTTGAAACACCCACGATAACATGTAGTATCCTTTGTAGAAATACTGTCACTGTGGTTGGGTTTTTAGATATATATGTATTGTATTTATTCAAGTGGATCATCCTCGTCTAGTTAAACTTGGGAGATAAAAGTGTCATTCTGCATGTGAGTTCACGGGGATAAGAATGTTGTCTGTTACAATAAAATAGTAGATTAAGCTTTGTGTGTTGTTTTACCTGTTCTTGTGACTGTGGGCTTTTTAAGCACAATTTTGGACCTTGTGAACTAATCTGCAGTGAAGATTAGATATTATAAGAAGGTACATTTATTTATAAAAAATGTCTGTAAAAGTGGCAGTTTAGTATACCTATCAACATTTTGATGAAACGTTTCAGGTCTAAATAAAAAATTGAAAAAAAACAGGCTGTTGAGAGCTGTAAAACTGAAATATACAGTGGAAAGGAAGACCTTGTAAAGAAAGTCTGATTGAAATGAATATCGAGGAGTATTTAGTGTAAAAAGCAAAGAATGATTGCCTTTCAACTACTTGAGAAAGGGTACCCTTGACGGAATGCAGTTTCAACGGTATTCTCATGTTCCCTAGTTCTAGTTCTATTCATATCTATGCAACAGTTGGGGACTTAAGTCTCTGTAATAGTACTACAGGGTACAAGGTTATGAATCGTTGTTCCTGGAGCCAGAAAATGTGGGAATTCAATGACAACAGTTATCCAACCTAATAAATTAAGGAGAGAAAAGTATTAATAGTATTTAGTGCTGTGACCCTCAACTTGTTGACTGCTAGTTCAGGAACTGTTACAGTTTTAGTTCCACTGCAGATGTCAACGAGTAAGCAGGCTTGAGTTGTACTATTTGTTGAAGTGTTACTACTACCACTACTACTACTACTACTACTACTACCACTACTACTGCTACTACTACTACTACTACTACTACTACTACTACCACTGCTACTACTACTACTACTACTACCACTACTACTGTTGCGTGGTTCATTCACTAATTTATGTTTCTAATAGCTTTATACAAAGTGCTACTTGTAATAAACATTTAGAAAGCTATAAAAGTTAGGTATCCGGAGGAAATACGATCTCGGATCTCGTCTCAAAGTTCCGAAGCCTGTAAAAGTCATTTATGTCGGATTCCCTTCTTGTGGTCTGGTTTACTGGAACTGTCTTCCTTAAAAGTAAAGCATCTTGTTCGGTTTTTTCATGCGGTTCTCATGTACTCTCCAGTTAATATTCAAGATGTTGACATTTGACATTTTCTCACGCAAAGAACCCACTAAAGTTACACGGCTTGGGAAGTTGTAGTTGTTGTAGTGGATTTTGTCATCATGAAAAAGGCCTCGAGTTGTAGCTGATTCATTCATTTATTTCGTTCTTTAGTAAAAAGAAAGGATGCATAAAAACTTTAAAAATTGACGGTTCGAAAGACTTAGAGTAAGTTGTTCTTCAAGTTTACCAAGAATCTGATAAGGTTTCTGAGGGTTTTTTTAATATCTGTGAACGACTTCGCTAACAATTAAATCTATCTTCATAAGCGTAGCAAGATTTGGTGAAATAAAATGTAAACCCGACAGTTGAACCTTTTAGGGAGACAGTTGGCAATAAATGAAGTTAACCTGTTGCTTCTTTCCACAAAGTACGCCTACATAATATAAATCAAGCGTATCCGTTTTTTTAATAATCACCATTCCGGGCAGTATTATGTAGAAGATTGATAGGGATGAAATTAATGGGGATTTGATTATGAAAAAAATATCTAAACCGGTTTGATGTATTGATTACTTCCAAACCCTAAATAAATACACATATCTCTAAGGACAGAGAGTGTGTAGTGTAGCGGATTTTGTGCAACAAGTGGGCATTTCATCAGCTTTCATATATAAAAAGCTGGCTAACTTCTCCTACAGTGAGTGCTAAATAAAATGGGTGTACCTACACTAAATAAAATTTAAAACTGCAGAAGCTCACGCTGGAACCTCAGGATTAAAATAAAATTAGTGCAAATAAAAAGGTAATTTGGTAATTAAAAAGAAACGACATGCATATCTGTTATTTTATTTTTCTGGTACATAAATTTAGTCCACTAGTTTATGTTTTGTGGAGAAATATTTATGAATGACTGTTAGTTGTAGACTGGTCTACATCTTCTTCTTCTTCTTCTTCAATATTTAGAAACTTTTAAATGCTATTTTATTTTAAGTGTCACAATAATCCTGCATGCAATTATAGGATATTCAATCGTCATAAAATAACTTCTAAATAATGATAAGGAGTAACGCGGTATTAAAAATTGTTAAATAGTATAGCAGGTTGGATGGAATCCGTCATAGTTCTTGCATCTATATGTTAGAAGCGCTAGACTAGAAACGGCCGCACAAAATGTCATAATAATTTCAACCACGATTTAAATAACTGAAAGGATTAAGGTGTGTTTTAACCAACCACCAATACCGGTTCAATAGATAAGGATGAATAAATCGGCTTTTTTTTAATTGTGGGCAGGATTATTGCATAAAATATTTCGTGATATTCTGCGGCATTTTTTAGTAGGTAATATAATATCATAACCGTTTTATTAACAGTAGCGAGTGAGTTCTGTCAACGCTTTAAAGCTAAGAGTTTTTACCTCCATTATGCATAACACTTTAAGGTAATGTTCCTTCATTATTGGCAGCAAAATATTCTTTTATCGCCTGTTACAAACCGACAATAACTTTAATCGGTTAAAAAATGCTGCACAGTAGAGTAAACCGTGTTTTGCAAGATGCATACGGTTTACTACAAAAGAATCATAGATGCTTTGCAAATTCGGCATGTCTTTTAGGCCAAGACAAGCAAGGGTTTTAAATATTCTATTGACAGTTCTTGTGGTACATGCCACCTAGGATGACGACGAGTTCATAAATTACCTAAGCAAATTAAATCTAACCAGGTCACCCGGTGTAGGAGAAGTGTTCCGTATGTCTACAAACAAACTTGAAAAGATGGATTTTACAGGGTCTCAACAAATAAGCTAAATAATAAATCACAAGCAGAGATTCTTAACACAATATGCATTGCAAATCTGGGTATTTTACGAGGTTATCAAAACACTTAAAACCCTGTACTGTCAACTGTACTACGTACACCGAAACAGTTTTGTAAATAAAAATATTCACCCTCAAAAACCTCTATTTTTTGTGGTTCGGTCCCGTCCACATTTTAAAATATTTATCGTCAACTAACGAATAAATATTAAAAACTTTCCTCAGCAGCAAGCCACCCAATATCGCATCACATAGAGAGACTTATAGTTTTCTAGGACACAAGCATCCTGTAATTTAATGCAATGCAATAAAAAAAATTTACATTAATAATTACCTCCCCCGAAAAGTATTATTCGAGACAATTTAATCCTCAATTTAACAAGAAGACTCAGCGATGCACGCAAATGTTTTACGGATGGAATGTAGACTATTTTTTACAACAATACAATCGATCCTTCAAAGTGCAGTTATAGTCATTTATTTGTTGCAATTTCACATATCATAATACTCCACGGTTTGTAAGCAATTGCAGAGAATTAGATTACATTCCGTTTTATTTGAAACGCTACTTCATTTGGATTTAGGGAAAAATAGAATATAAGGAGCAAATGGCGGAAATAATTGTTTTTATCTGTCACAAATAAATCATCACGCCTTCGAAATCTTATCGAGTTTATAGAAATTTCACCCAGATACTTATGTCAAGATTACTCCATCCTATTTGTTTACTCATGAAGAAAAAAGAGCCAAACTGGGGAAGATTTTTGGCAAAATATTGTAAGGCTTGTTTCGGAGAAAAGTAGTATACTAGGATACAAATATCTTTAGAACATTTTTTGCTAATTTTACTGTAAAATAGCATTGAAACTTTTAACAATTTGGTCCCCCCAGTTGCCAGTAAGATGATCTCTTTTGCCGACTTACTTCCAAAACATTTCAAGAGTCAAATATCATTTGTAAATTGAAAGGATCATATCATAATCCCAGCATCCAATATTTAACTTTGCTTTGTTTATCTTAATCCGTTCAATTGTTCCCAATTAACAATGGGGTAAAAACTAACTGTTGTTGAAAGACAGGATTATTAAACCTAGGATAACAAAGCATAAGAACAACAGAACAGGTGGATGATGGAAAAATCACAAGCACGCGTCCGAGGTTTGGTATAGCAAGCTAAGCATTATTAACTTACTTGAGCAAAACAACTGCAGTAATGATGGCTAATGCCCACTCGTAAATAAGTTACAAAAAAAATTGCACTAGGTTACTGAGAACTTGCCGAGAAAAGATTAGACTTGTAAATAAAACTGTACAAGACAAGCTTGAGTACGTGGGAGGGATTATCATGATCGGGGTTTTGATTTTTAACCGTATTGTATGTTTCTATTGTCTCGAAAAGTACGACTTAGTTGTAAGTTTAAGAACCATGCTATCTCGTTTCCGATTTAAAGAAGTTTTTAAAAGGTTCAGTAAAATAAATGCAAGCGTAAAAATATAAACGTAGTTCTCAAGAAACCACACTATCTTTTGGGGTTCGTCTGTTAGGTATTTTTAGGTTTTTTTAAATAACATTTTAATAAATGATCACCCTGAAAGCAATTGAATTGAAATGGTATAAATATCAGACATGCAGAAAAGCCTGCATTGTATTATATTATATTATCGTAGCTAAAACTCGGGCGTTTTCCCTAAAAATAAAGAATATTTACAACTCTGCTGACTTTTATGGAGTTGCCTACTACAGCCTTACATTAAAACTGTACAACCTCCCAATTCTCATTAACTGCAACCGTATAATTAGACGGAAATGAATCTCGGGTTTTGATTATTTTTTACTGAAAAGAGGCTTCTTTCTCTCTAATACATCTACCCAGAAGTAAATTACTCATTTACCAAGGACAAATTATGCAGAGTAAACATTTTAAATTATATAAAGAATACAAAGGCATTCGAAAACCTTATTTCAAAGACGATAAAGACCGTTTACCTTCCCAAGAATAATCTGCTGATTTGATTACAAGTCCCGCATAAGCGAACGTTTATTGATATATAAACCTTAGTAAATCTTCTGTGATAAAAATGGAATTTTTTACAATAATTTATATGCGAAAACTTACATTCTAGCCTTACTAAATTCTGGCCTCAATCAATCAATAGTTTATTTAAGCGACAATAGTACAAATATGTAGTTAACAAGTTAACATAAAATCATATTGCTG
>JAQFZX010001509.1:0-28629 GCA_034682405.1 Hydroisotoma schaefferi | reverse complement strand
TTTGGTACTAAAGTCCGTGGGTCGGGGTTTGGTACTAAAGTCCGTGGGTCGGGGTTTGGTACTAAAGTCCGTGGGTCGGGGTTTGGTACTAAAGTCCGTGGGTCGGGGTTTGGTACTAAAGTCCGTGGGTCAGGGTTTTGGTACTAAAGTCCGTGGGTCAGGGTTTTGGTAGTAAAGTCTGGGCCACAGTAGGCAATGAAACTCATAGGTCAGGGTTTTGTAGTAAACCTCGTGGGTCAAGGTTTGGTAGTAGTAGTAAACCCCATGGATTAGGTTTTAGTACATAAACGACACTTTGTCCATGGTTTTTGTAGTAAGTCCCGGGGGTCAGGGATTAGTTAGAAAAGGCAATAAACTACATAAAAAGTCATCTTTAAAAAGTAAAGGTATTTTTGAAACACCATTTCTTAAAGTTCTGAACACCAATTTATATTATTTCAACATATCATCGTATATTAGCTTTGCTTCTTTACAAATTTAAATCAAACATTTCCTACAGCAATAGCAATGTTCTCCCTATTCCGGTAGTTCGTAGTTAAACTACACATTCTGTACCGATTTTAACAATAATTTTGTGTACTCTTGCATTTTTCATAAATTAAAAGTTTTTTTAAATTCATGTCAAAAGGCATTTGTATTTATGAGACCTTCCGAATAAGTCGTCAGTGGTAATGGACTAGCTGATGAGATGAAGCTCAAACTTTATGCTAATCCTGCGGATGCTGGTAACTAAGTAAATGGACCATTTTTTCAGTAACATCGACACCCCGGTAGGAACGCCGTCAAGGGAAACGTACACGTGTGTAGTTTCCGTCAATATATCTCCAGATACATTATATGGATTACAGACTGCAGTATGCTTTTGTTTTGACGTGTATTTGTGTTTCATCTGTAAGCTCTACAAGGTAGATATGCGATGAATTCAGTAACTACCCAGATTATCCTGTTTTTGTCTATGCAAAGCTATCGATATCATGGAATGAAAGTAAGGACTGAAAGGTATCCAAGTAGGGGATTTGTCGCTGGGATGGATATGAAGTAGGATCCAAGCAGATCCATTAAAGCTTTCATCACTTGGAATTTGCTTTTCTTGGAGTTTCTTGGATAGACTTATATTTACAAACTCCAATTTGTTTTCGTATTGGTATTTTACCGTAAGGATGACGGTGTGTAAGGCAACATGTAGACGGGGAACCTTTTAGTATATTTAAAAAACACGTACAGTGGATGTCTCATGCTATTTTTGGTCCATTTGAATAGTTAAACATTGGACAATTCAACAGTATTAAACGAGAAGATAATAAGCAGCAAAAAAGCGTCCTTAATACCCTAACTTTCTAGTAGTTTACGGTTTCTTCTGAATATACTCATGTAGAATAAGAAATGAAAAATATTTCAGCAAAACTGTACTTTAATTAGCGAAATTAATTTAGATAAACTGCGAAAAGTTTCAGTTGTTTGTTTTTTTTCAAGCTCTATAAATTCGAAGAGACATTTTGCAGTAAATAGATCAAATTTTAGTCCTTGTCCGAAAGCACGACGTAGTGTTTTCTGAAAGCCATTTTTTGACGAAAATGCTCATCCATTAACTGTAACAAAATGTACTTATTTTATCATCCTAACTTAACGTTACTATTAGTATACTTTCTAGATCAAAGCTGCGTTATTTGTTGAAATCTTAATCATCTACACGGCTTCATTGTAGTTGTCAATGGAAAAGAAAGCCATTATCGATCATCCTTCAAATTATTAACGTTAATAAAGATTCAGAACGACATAAACTACCTAACTTTCTTGAAGAGACGGTCTTTTTTTTAGATTCAAATTTATTACCTTACCTGGAAAAAGTAACCCTGTACAGATGACGAAAATACCAATCTTCTACAGATGGAATACCTACATATATTTCCACGTAATGTTTTTTCCGTTACTTAATCCTTTGATATTTGTATTGGAATTCAAAAGCCCTAGAGTACTCGCTGAACAACAATTAAGAATGTAAAAATGAGCATAATATATGTCAGAGCTTTGGAATCCTTTGCATACATTTTCGTGGAAAAGCTACTGAAAATGTTTTGAAATCACTGGAAACTGCGAGCCCGCAATACTTGATGCGAGGGCGAGGCTAAGGCTATGATCTAAATATCTTTGATTGAATATTACATAAATAGATGGCTAATTCAGTAGCAGTTTAGAGTTAGAGTTACTTCATCGAACTGCTAGATAATATTCGATGAAGTAATTCGATAGTCTTTTAACAAATTAACTCAACTTTAAAGAGTGCTTTTTATCGGGTTTATTTCTCTTAAAAAAGCATTTATTTCCAAGATGTAAAACAAATACTACGCTGCGTTAAACCCTCCACTGAAGCGTTTCATTCATTCACTTCTGTTATAAAAAATCCACGAGTGTACCGGAACTGCATTTCTAAGGCAGGCCTAGTGTAAATCAGATGCATAAAAATACCAGCATTCTGTCTACAGAGCCCAGCCCACAAGAATTTTCTGCAAGAGTAACCTTTTCCAGTTGCATTCAAGATTACCTGTGGTCGCATTAGTACAAGTTGCGAGATCACGTTTACATCAACGTGGCTTAAGGGCTAGACAAACTCGGATTCAGAATGATACACAGAACAGAATGCAAACACATTTATCTGGATCTCTATCCAAATGAGCTCAGCATCAATTACAAGACGAATTTCAAGTGCATGTTATCCTGAATCGTGATTGCTTTCCAGATAAAATAAAACGGTTTTATGCTTGAGGTAACCGTTCCATTCGTTGCTTGCAGCTTCCTTGGTTCACCAAACTAGTGCAGTGTGGTAAATCGTGGATAATGTATGCATAAAAAATTAAGAGAGCTCACCTTAGGATGGAGCGGATACTCTGGAGGAAGGTAAGGACTTGTGATTCGAAACGGATTTGAAGAATGATAGAAACTTCCACAAGACGCTTGATGGTGACCGCTTGACTGAAGGGGTTGACTCCCTTCGTTCGGGTTACGATGATTATGCGAGGAATGATGGTGATGATGGGATGTGAAACTGGAGGTGAAAGTATGGGAAGGTCTTGAGGAGCTGGAGGCCTGTTGGTGATGGTGAGACCCACTCGAACAAGCTCCAACGGGATCAGTCTTTTTAAAACCGAACTCATATTTTTTAAGGCCAAAGTCAGTTAGTTTGAGGTTCCATCGGGAGTCTATCAGACAGTTTGTTGGCTTTAGATTTCCGTGGTAGCGGAAGGGCGAGGAGTCATGGAGGTAGGATAAGCCCTGTGAAGATGGAAGGTGGTGTAATTTTATTATTTACAAATAATTAACAAAGTGGTTTAGTAAATCAAGGGTTTATATAGGAATTTCTGGGTCACATATAATCCCACTCAATACATAGCTGGATTTCGATACTGTATAGTTACAGTTAAACCGTGTTTTTCTTTTCTATGCATAAGATGTCTTATCTGGAAACAGTAAAAAGTCGCTGACTCAAAAAATCTTTGTGTCCTTCAATCTTCAAAATTGAGTCAGTCTAGTTAACTTTGTCACTCTGATTTTTTTTATCGTGGATAATTAAAAGTTAGCGAACTTCGTATTCTTTATTTGACTCAAAGCTTCCTACAGGCTCACGCTCATGTAGCTCTGAAAGATAGTGAAATGATTCACAGAAATCCAGACTGCACCTTTCACTTTCTTAGTCGTAGCTTAGCTAGGGTTATGTTCACTTAAAAAGGTATTCTAAAATGTCTTTCATAAGCAGAATTCCATTTGAAATGAAAAAAAACAGCATCTAATTGGAAAAACATTTCCAAGATTTCTTCAAGTCAACACTTCAGACTTCTGAATCCAATTCTTTACAAAGTCAACTTTAATCCCTAGCTGGTTTATTTTTTATTTTTTACTATTGAGACATTTTTTCTAAACATAAAAAACGCCCAAATCTTTACAAGCAGAGAGTAATTGTAGTACACAACCAATTCAATGCAGAAGCGTATTATATTGCTGCTAACAAGGTACCCTTCAACTAACTACATATACTGCTTTAGTCATCAGTTCAAAACTATTTAGAAAAACTTTCCTTTCAAATTAAACAAGGAAGGGATGGATGGAACATAAAAATTATTACATTTCTTTCTTAAGAAATCCAACCAGACCTAAGGGAAAAGTTCTTTGAGATTATATATGTATGTTTTTTCCTATACTGCTTATATTTCTTGATCGGAATTAATATAGTTTTAAATTTGTTAACTTGAATCTTAGCTCTAAGTGTCAATTTTGTTAAGAAATACAGATAGAAGGTACTGACAAGACTGCTATTTCCTTTCTCAGTTCGTTAAGGTGCTTTATGTCATAAACACTCAACCCCACCAGTTTCCAGTCTATCTGTAATCTGCAATTCCGTGCACTAACTTTATAAAAGGTTCATAGCTTCAAAATGTTTTCAAATTATAGCTCTCGGGACCCACAATTATGTCAAGTTTTAAAAGGATAAAATTACTATCTCTGAATTTTCACAATCCGAAGTCAAACTTTAAAACTTGTACTTCGCTACCGCAGCTATTTTTTTCATTTCAGCGAAGGCATATTAATATGAAAAAGTCCGTTCGATATAGAACCTTGAACCTGCCCTTTCGTAAATCAAATTCTTGAATCCTCATAACGTTAAGTTAAGAACTTACGTTTAAAAACCTTTACGTTTTAAAACGGTCACAAGGGGCTAGTTATCTCATGTTAGTGTACGAAATAGGTACTGAAATCATTCCATTGGGGAATTATTGTTTAGAAAAGTTGAAAAAAACGCTTAGCAAAGAGTAAAAGGGCGAATTTAAATGTTTAACATGGTAAAATAGAGGGAATAATTTCTAAAAGAAATGACCTCATATATGGTCATTCCGTGCCATACAATTCTTGTAAATATATTTCAATTTATTGACTTGTAGGCCCTGTGGAAATTAATTACCAGCAGGGCATTTTCCAAAAATTCAATGTTCAGGAATGCAGAGGTCCAATTGTACAAGCTCCGACTGCACGAGTTCTACAATTTATATCATTGAATTGACATACCATGTCCCTAACATACGTTGATTACTACGAGCAAATTTTGACTTTACTAATTACTTTTTAAAAATTCAAAATTACGCTTTTGAAAAGGTTGTCAATATCTCTATAAAGTTTTTCATAAGACAAGGTATAATATAAATGTTTAATTTAATTACAATTTAAGGTTTAATTTACAGTATCCACCACGTATCACTGTGTGGTGAGCATGAATTACATTTAATCTTCCTCAACTTCGGCTTCACTGCAAGTGAAATGAAGTTTACTACGATACATAGCTGCCCGTAATGTGTTTTAACTAAAATTAAATATCTTATTGTCTTCATTTTAAGATATTTTAATGCAAATAATCAGGCTATGCGGGTTTACTCTATTTTCTAAATCTCTAGTTTATCGGTATATCCGTTTATGGTGACCTAGCACAGCGTCTCAACTTTTGAAATTATTTAAACAATTGATCAAGACTTATGTAGAGCCATTAGGATGAATAGCATCTTTAGCATTTTAAGAACGCGAAAAGGAAGGACACTAACAATTAACGTTATATGCTCTACCCCGGTTTTTAGGCTACGTTAAAAAACCAGATTTGCCTGTTCTTGAGGTTCATATTCTCTACATCGCATCGGAGCATTTGTGCGAAATTTGTATGGAATTTGACGAGACTCGTAAACTAGGGATTCATCGCTTTTGTAAACATGAGCGAGTATGGTAAAGTAGTAAAAAAAAGGACTGATAGATACTACTACTACTACTACTACTACTACTTATGTTATAACTGCTTATCGCAACTACTACTTCTACTACTATAGCTACTGCTACAACTACTACTACAACTACTACTACTACTACTACTACTACTATTACTCCTACTCCTACTAAAGAGTGCTTTACTTTCTATGCTGTACTGTGCACTTGTATGCTATTTTCCATTACAAAAAAGAGCATTAAACTCGACTTTCCCTAGAGTGAAAGTATTTTAGATGTATCCTTTGAAACTGACTACTACCCTATGAAGTAATAATGCCGTTATTACAACAACATATTTGGACTAATGCTACTGGTACTTTTCGTCGCCTTTTTATGGGGCTTCTTTCTATAAACAGTAGTTAAGTTTTATGCACTGCGAATAAGTAAACATAAACTTGAAGACGGGTAATATCAATTTTCAACAGCCAAAGCCATACCTTACCATGCAGCCGCCACCCTGGAGGAACTGAAGTTGAGTGGGTTCATACTTCAAAATATTCAATTATCATTTCTTCCAACCGATCCTAGGGGAGGTTTTTTTGCTTGGAAATCATTTTCTAACAATTTTTATTTATGGTTATGACCCTTACAACTAATCTTCTCTCTGCTTGAATAAATTGGACAAGCGTCATGCTTATAATAATAAGATATTTGGGATGGAGAAAGTTCATGAGTTTAAAGGAACTTCATCCAAAGAAAGGCTACGAAGTTGCGTATTTTTTTGGAACACTTATTATTGCGCATCATAAAATATCCCAGCTTGTTGATCGATGATTTAGTGCTTCTTAAATGAAGACGGAAAGTTTGCAGAAGAATGCAAATTTAATATATAGTTTCTTCAACTAACTCTTACACTGACAACCTCTTTAAAAGACATTTTGTCGGAATTCCCGTCGAAGTCTGCCTTGTTTTGATAGCCTTAGCCATAGCCTTTCTATTTTTTTTAAATCCTCTTCAAAGGGCTTATGAAAAGTCAGAGCTGCATGAACTCCCATTAGCCGTCAAGTATTTCAGATTTAATCCATCTGTCAATATTCTGAGCCTTTAGAGCACGTGTAATTTAGGATTAAACAGATTGTAAGCCTTGCTATTCAATGCAACTCAAGCTCTACAGGGAAGGACTGTATCACACCTAGAGCTAAACGTTTACTTCCAGCCATAGCTAGTCTAAAGTAATCCCACACAGTTGCCCATTTTAGATATGGACATTTTATGAGCTTTTCCCTTTTGCTGAGGTCTATCCTATTGAAATTCTCATCTACAGATTATTAGATTCAGGCCAGCCATACAACCGAACTACTAAACGATGAAAGTAAACAATGCTAAAAAATATAAAAAAAAGAAGAAAGTAAAAACATTTCATAGAAATTATTCCACTACATACCACATTTACAAAAGGCTACTTTTTGTATTAAGTTTTTAATGTAAAACAAAGCTACTTTGAGGAATCCTCTAGCTCGATTATTCTTACTGTAGAGCACTTTCAGTTTTAAACATCTTTACGACCATTTGCATCATTTGCATCATCATTCCATCAAAAAAGCTAAGGAAAGTAAAACATAAAATATGCTACGAAACCATTTGCATCGATGCGTGGAATATGCTTGAGGTTTGGGTGTTCATAAATCCATGAAGAAAGTTAGTTTACAATTATTTTTGTAGCAAGTATTTTACAGGGAATAATCCTGTCGAAAGTTGCAAAAATACTTTGGTAAGCGTGGAAAAACTTATTAAGTTGGTATGCTTTTTTATCCCAGATTTTATACTTGATAATGGAGCATTGCATTAGGCCAGCTCTAGGAAATAAATGTTGATAAGAGCGGCGATGGTAATGGAAGAAAACGTTAATCGAATTGGCATTATAGTGAGGTCTTGGTGGTACTTCTGTTCTTACTACTGCTACTACTACTACTGTTACTGTTACAATATATTGTACGTAAATATGTGAATGTTTGCCATTGTTTTTTAAGAGAAAATAAATAAAGCAACGAGCAAGTTGACTAGGGAAAGACCCTCTTGATGGAAATATTGTGTTAGCAATAATAAGATTAGGAATGGCAAAGTACTGAACGTCTCATTTTGTTGTTGGATTAATGAGAACTTATGCAGCTGAGTCCTTCCTTTTACTTAGTAGTTTTCTCTGTAATCTGCAAGTCGGAATTCGCACTAAGGCTAGATGAATAGTGTTTAATTCGGTTGCCTCGATCGAATGAGAATACTTTCTATAACATTTATGTTATGCTTATGTGAAATAGTTGGATCTGAAACTATGTAGAAATGTATGTATTGTAATGTCAATGTGGATTGGATTCTACTCGACTCGAAGCCGTTTACATTAGAAAGTATAGAATCCGGATAAAGTTACGAGTGGCTAGTCTCAAACAATATTGGCAAATTTATTTTCGGGTTAATGGATTTTGGTTGTTTAATTCCATCGTAAAACAAGTATTAGAAAGTTAAATGTCTGTATTTCCTACACAGTTGTAGCCTTTTTAGTTTAAAATGTATGGAATGCTTGGTTTGTCAAAAGGTTAACTTTGACAACCCTCTGAACCGATCTTTCTCACTGATCTGATGAGAACTTAGAGTATACTCTAAGGCTAAGAACATATATATTATCAAACTTTTTTCATAGGACGTTAAAAGACGTAATCCCTTAGAACAACAGGTAGTTGCAGTTGCAGTTACAAAAACTAAAGTGAGCCACAACAATCAACCGGAAACTGAATTACAAGCCACGAGAGGAAATAAATTACGCACTAAAAACTCCCCTTAGCAAGAAACAAGACCCAATTTAAAGTGACAGATTTCATTATTTTTGTCCTCCTTATAACGTATAGAACGAAAGTTGTTTTTGTGGCTTTTTCTCGCCTCACTCACATCAATCACAGACCAAGCTAAACTACAATACCCATTTTACTACACCCGTGCGTATTATTAGTACCCAAACAACAGCCACTAGAAAGGACTTCACGCTTAAGTATAACTCGGTCAGAAAGAGGTAATGGGATGGAGTACGACCGTCTTTAGTCTCTTTATCTCAAGAGACTTGTTCACCCTACTTTTACTTACAAGCATAGCAACAATAGGGAAAGAGGGACACATAATAAATGACTTTTCCACTTTTATTCCCCTTGAACTGCAAAATGACAATGACATGTAATGAAATAATCTGAAGTGAACAATACAAGGAAACCAAAAAACCCTCAACAAGTATCAAAGCACAAGTCGTAAATATTGTTATTTTCGTTGATATATTTTTCATGAGACTGCAAGACAAAAACCAATTTCGATGTCTGTTCCTTCGGTGTTGTATTACTTATTACGAAAGAGGATTGGTCACTGTCTTCCGCAGAGATGGGTATAATTATAATGTCAATTATGGACCTAACTCAATACGAAAAAATATCACTGTGATGGACATGATGGACATTTGACTTTTTGTGCTTGTACATATGAACAAAAAGAGCAATACTTTCTCCACAGGCTTTTTTTGTAGTGACATAAAACTTTTTTTTTCGATTGAGAGTAATGAAAATTTGCGTGGAGAAAGTTTACGAAACTGAATCCCTTTTAGCTATTTTGGTATTTAGCTGGAAGCTTAATTTCATGCTTTATACTGTATACTGTCTGTAATGTTCGATGCAGCCACAATGCATGATAAATAATTAATAATTTAGTAGGCCCGTTTCAATATCAAAAGTTAGAGAAATCGATCCACGTCTAGCAAGTTGCTTGACCTGTTTCTTTTTTTGTAAATTTAACATTAATAAAACTTGCTTTTACCACGGTTGTAGGTTATAGAAATGTATTTTCACCGTACCGTGTAGTTTACGAAGCTTGTCTACTCACAGGACGTGGGACAAAAGTTCTTAATTAGTTCTTACTGTAGTAAAAATGTTCCAAAAGGCCAGACTCCATTCAATTATTTATATGAGGAGGAATTTTTAAATACAAGTCTGCGATTCATTTCACACCTCTCCTCTTGTACCGAGAAAGCAAAGATGATTGCAGTAAAAGTTTGTACAACAACTTTAAGGTAGTTTCTTGATAATTCCTTCCATCTCATGAAAGTTCAGATGTTACGTGTGTGGGCGTGTTTCTTCCTTGCGAGATATTTTAGCTTCAGACTCGAGAACATTACTCTGTCTGGTAAACATTGAGTATTAATTAAAGTCAGAAATGTGAACTTACCCTAAGGAGATCTCCCACTAGACTAGAGATGAACATGTCATCTAATTTTAGGTCACCGTTGTCAAGAACATCCTTGAGCGAGCCTCTTGAGCAGTATTCGCTTATCAGCAGAAGGCTCTCGTCGTACAAGCACCCTCCGATGAAAGCATTCAAATTCTCGTGTCGTATCTCACGAAGCTGTAATTATTAACATTCATTGAAAGTTTTCTAATAAACACCCAACAATAGTACAATTGAGAGCACCTAGTTCTATCGCAGTCGTAAAGTTATTACCGGAAGTGAATTTTACTTCTACCAGTTTAGTTTAGGGCATAAATTCTTACAGTATGATTAACATTTGATACAACTAGAAATTAATTGAACGGACGAGGGGATCCTTGAAACTTGTCAGCAACATCCAATAAATAAACCATAGATAAACTCAGTAAATAAACCTCTACACCTTTGCGGAACCCACAGTAGTGGTTAGTTGGTATGATAGAAAAAGCTTTGTCAAATTTTATTTGTACTTGTTTAAATCAATAGACGTATTATGTGACTTCCGCATATGATGGTTCATTCCCCCAAGCTTAATTCTTCGGTACCTGTCCGACAGCAAATTTATAATTAAGTTCTATGTTCAGCAGTTAAGTTTTGCTACAATTTTTTGTCGGGAAACCCGAAATACGATATGTTATAGGGCAAATGGTTTTATAGGAAGTGCAGGATATACCTAGAATGTAGGTTAGTTACCGAAGATCTGGGACGTCAATCTGCCATTTATCTGTTTTGTATTCTATATTGCATTACATAAGGATTTGATTTAACAAACATTGTATAATATCTTTATAATTGAGCTACTTGCTACTAACTTACTAAATCTTGTTATAAAAGCTGCTCTAGTTTGTTCTCCTATTAAAAATTTAGTGACTGCTTACATGTTTCTAAAAGGATGCACCACGACCAGTAGGGGCCTTTACCCGCAAATCCTCGGCCTGACCGGTAAAAATCTCGGCTCTGGAGCCGAGTCGGCGAATAGGTCAAAAAGTCAAAAACATATCGTAAACGGTGAAAATCTCGGCCTAACCGGTGGTTTTCTCGGCTCCAGAGGCTGATTTTGGACAAAATAGGTTGGCCGAGGAAAAAGTCGTTTAGGCCGTCGTTTTTCACGTTTAGGCCGAGAAAAACACCGGTTAGGTCGGCGTTTTTCTCGGCTCCAGAGCCGAGATTTTTACCGGTTAGGCCGAGGATTTGCGGGTATAGGCCCCTACTGACGGCTATATTTTCAGTTCCAACTTAAATGCTTGCTTAGAACTTCTGTAGTCATTCTAGTAAATAGTTGACAGTTACGTCAGTTTGCATTCAGTCGAACATGTCACCGTCTATTGTCTACTTTCTTCATCAATCCATCAAGTTTATTTCCTATATTTTCCCATCTTCATACATTCATATCTATTTACATCCTTCTTGGTATTACATATGAGGGAGTGTGCCTTCATGAGCATAACAGGACCTACTATTTTGTAACGTAATATTCCTTTCATAGACATTCTCACAAGTCACGACCCAACCACGATATCCTAGCTCAGTCAACATTAAAACCAAATATCTTCGTTTTACTTCTTTAGTTTAATTCTTTAGCCCAGTCAATTGGGCTTATATGACCACGCAGTCCGTCTGTGATATCGATAACTCCAGCAATAATGACACCACATGACCCCCACCGTCCAGAAATTTCCAAAAATATTGTTCCTCTACTTTTGTTTTAAAAAAGTAACAAATAACCTATAATTTTTACTAAAGTCCAAAGTTTAGACCCGTGGGGGTCAGATATGGACCCGATAGGGGATTTATTCAAAAATAAGCAGAAAACAAAATTACTTTGGTAAAATCCGAAGTTTCAGGCACCCGTAGCACTAGTGGGTGACAAAATTCGATTGTTGTTTATAACAAAGGATCAAACCCCTTGGTCGGTCAAGAAACCTAACCAAAGGAAGTAACAACGGGGTGTGGGGGCTGTTCATCCACATAAAATATGGTAGCGGATCCGAAGGAAGCCGCATACAGCCAAACGGTGCAATGGGTGAATGAAACAGATAAAGGTCTAAACAACTCCTACGGGCCAGAAATTTTCAAAAATATTGTTCTTCTACTTTTGTTCAAAACTAACAAAGAACTGATTATGTTTGGCACAAATCAAAGTTATAAGTGCCCGTGGGAATCAGATAGACGCGGTAGGGTGAATAATTTCCAAAAAATCATTGCTCTACTTTTGAGCGAAAGTACCAAATAACAGATTATTTTGGTAAAATCCGAAGGTGTAGGCACCTTTGTAGGTCCGACTGACCCCCACTACTAGCATGAAATTTCGAAAAATTATGAACCTTATTAGTTTTGTTCCTAAATAAGCAACTAACATAACACTACTTTTGCCAAAATCTGAAATTTCAGGTAACTTGAGCATAATCGAGTGACAAAATGCGTGTGTAACGGGTCGAATGAAAAGGATAAGGCATAAGGTAATCAGTAACGATAAGCAGTAAACCAATTTACCGTGTAATTTTAGAATGAACAATGCAATGATTCATTAAAATTAAAATGTATAGTACAGGACCCGTAGGTTATATCAATTGACTGGGCTAATATAGCTGCTTGGAGGAGGTTTTATACTTAGTTTCTTATGACGCTGCGTAGGAGGAAATGTTTCCTTAAATTTGACATTTCCTTTCTCTTTGTTTTATTTAACTTTGCTAGATAATATGGCATTTAAAACCGTTTATATTTTCTCGGTACAATTTTAATCTTCATAAGCAGACTAAAAATACAAGCAATCGTGGAGGAATAAGTGTAAATGTTTGGTTTCCTGTGGTTAAGGCCTTTTTCTGGTACTAAACTCCATAAAGCAGGGATAAGCCAGTTCACAAACTTAAAAACATTGCATGTAGGTCTATTTGTTTTGTTGTTGGAGGACCAAAGAAGCTTACATTCATCTGGCTGGAAACTATCCCAAGCTGGCTAATCTTGAGTACACAGACCGAGTTATTTATTTGCAATTACTTAGCCATCCTCCTATTGAGCTTTAAATGTGATGAATCAGGAATAAAATAGAGATCAAAATTGGTCTTCATCTATCCGTACTTGGTACAGACAGTATATCCTATACAATATGATTTGAACTTTCTCCATGCAATTTGGTTACTTGTCGGCTAGTGCATTGGGTTGTGTGGATTTTTATGTACAGACCTCAAGACAGATTTTAGACATTGCTTGCTTTGTAACTAGAACACGTTCAAGTTTTATAAACTGATTTCTTCCTTATTATCTTCCTTTCCATCTCCCCTTCCTCAATTTTCTCAACCTATTACTTTTCACTTTTACTTTTACCAGCAAAGACTAACCTCCCAGTCCCAATATAATACCGCATCTTTTAGAATTGTAGTCCGGTCTACTATTTAATTGCGGGGGTTAAAAGTACATTGGAACACATGCTTGCATGAAAAAGGGGCTGTAATTCAGCAATATGCGGTACTACACCCCAATTTTATCGAACTTTATACTTCGTTTTGTACCTTCTGAGACAAAGAGGGCCTTAAGCAATTCAGTCAAGTGTTAAAACCCTTCATTAAGATGAAGTTCCTACTGCCACTTTCCTTCTCACGAAGTGAGCATCACATCAAAGTGTAGGTGAAATCTGATTTTTATCCCGAGATAAGATTTAAAGGTATAGTTTATGTAGTGAAAGGAGGTAGAAGAGATGTAGGAAAAATACTGAGCTTTATCCGACAGTTAGTAGTAATAGTGGCATGTCTCAGTCTCAATCTAGTTGTTGTGGAGAGTGATTCAAGGTTATGGATGAGGCAATATGAGGGCAATACAACGAAATAAGGTATCATGAAGTAGCTGGATAAGTAGTTGCTTAGTCTACTTTGTGCTTGCCTTAGGTACAACTTTTCACCTTTCACCTTTTAGGTACTTTAAAGAAGGATTTTTATCCCTGAATTTTTTCTTCAAAAAAATTGTTTGTTGCTCTGTATTAAAGGAATAACCACAGGCTGCTTGTACTTTATCCATTTTTTGTATTTTATTGTCCAGTGGTTCTGGTTCTGGTTCTGGCCGACTTTGCTCGAGGGTTGTTACCGTCTCGTAATATGCTTTTAGCAGGCAAGGACACTAATCCTGGATATGAGATTATTTCCGCATTGGTTTTGGTATATTATAAAAAGAAATTTTTCCACGCAAGGGATTTCATTAAAAGATCAGTAAGTTCTAGAAATTCAAGCTTTCTAGACAACTGCTATTTAAACCTTTATAATTTTCAATAAAATATTTTCGGTTATAACGCCTTTTTGCAAACGATGACTTTGATTATTCGCATGACTGCTCAGACCCAACCTGACTGTTACTGTTACTTATACAGTTAACTTGAGATTGAATTGAAAAGTACCAGTTATATACCATAAAGTGAAAGGTTACTTCAGCCGGTAACCAACCGAGATTGACTTTTGCTTGAAGTTTATAATCTTATGAATTTCACCGTAATTCAATTACAGATGCAAAGAAACCATTTCAACAGACAGATTCCAGGAGTAAAATATAAGATTATTGTAGTAGAAGTAAAAGAATACTGCTTAGAAAGTGGTAAAAAAGAAAGTGGGCTCCACTTCCAGTTGATAGAAGTGTTAGAATTCAAAAGAGAGAATAAAAAAGCATATCGCGTTTTGGCAACAAAGTAAAGTTAAATTCAATGATCAAAAAAATCATCGTTGCCCTTCCTTCCTTCTTGCCTGAAAGCACACAAGTTAATTTAAACGGAATGGAAGAAATATGTAAAGAAACTTTTGTGAAAGCTGTGAATGAAAGTGACAAGGATAACTTGGACACATATCACCTCGAATGCCATTGTCCATTGACTTTAATAGCATTTATATAACCTCCTACTACAAAGAAGGGTCTGCCAATTTCACTGGAACACTTACAACTTATTGGGGAGTGTTCCCATATCTACTTCAATGACTTCAGGAGAAACGAGATTGGTAGTGAACCTTTCACTAAGATATTGTGACCTTTTTAAACCGGGTTTACCAACAAAATACCCTGTGGCTTGTTCATGGATTTATTTCAACTATGAAAGATTCTTTCTGGACTTTAAAGGAACATATTTTTAGCTAAAAAATGTATAAAAGAGTGTAATAAAAGTTTAACTCACCAATTTAAGTTGATGCTTCATATTACTATCCAACTGACCTAGAGGAATGGCCTTGGCTGCAAAAAGCCTCTCACGATACTGAATAAGGGGAGCGTAAAGGGAGGAAAATTTTGCTAGAGACCCTTGACTTCCGGCCGTGGCCTTGATCCCCCCTACGGGGCATAGTTGACCATTTTCCCATTTAATGTCCTTTTTGTCAATCCTCCATAAAAGGGTGTCCATGTCTCGGCTGAGTCGCCAATGACGGAATATTAAGTACATCCCTCCTGAGATGAATAAAGCCGTCATGAGAAGCATAACCACTGTCCAAAGACTTATTGTGTCCCCTAGAATGTCCATAGCTCCATGTCATCTTAAGTAAAATCGCAGGACTTATTAAAAAAGCGCGATTTTAGTGTCTTACTGTGACATTTCTCTCCAAAAAACCCACAAGGAGGTTGTGAAACTGGAGGGCTGCCCCCAACCCAGTCTATTGTGTCGAGTAGGGTGAGTTCCTATGAGATTAATGCATATTATTCTAGGTTTGCGTGGTGTAGTAAATACACGGAAGAGTAGTAGTAGTAGTAGGTCTAACTTAGTAAGGAATTTGGAATAGGTAAATGAGACCAGAGAATTTACCTACTAATAACTCAACTAATTTTAAGATGTCAGAGCTACAAAGTCATACTCAAGCTTAGGATAAATCATAGAATCTCACGCGATAAGACGTTAAACTAAAAAAGAACGATTGCAATTTGTCTAACCGGAAGTTGTGAAGAAGATCTCGAGAAAAGCCCAACAGGCCAAAGTCCAAGCTGGCCATTTCTAAACTTTAAAGAGACCAAAGTAAAGTTCCCCTCGGCATCTCCATTCTCATCCATCTTGGTTTCATGACCTGTCACACTTTGGTAGCGAATGTTCCTGAGTCTTTTGGATACTACCCGGCCATCCAATACTTTTTCACTTATTCTTCGGATCAAATCCTCCCTAGCAGAGACTGAGTAACGGATGAGATCTCCATCCAATTTCACCAAGGAATCTTTAGTCTCATCGTCATCTAAATCTACTTCTCCTCCACTGGAAAGTTGATCTATGTCAGCTTCCTCCAAGCCTCCTGCTAGAGAACTGCTGTTTCCATTATCTGATTTACTCAAGGTAGACATGGACTCGAGGATTATTTCTTGAACAGCGTAAGCGTAGAGCATCACAGCGTCGTAGAGATAAGCTGCTTCTATACGGATGTTTTTAAATCCCCCCAATTTGCTCAAGGGATTTTGAAATCGGAAGGGTTCCTCTTCCATCCAGTAATTAACTCTTTTGGAAAACTCGCTAAAGTTCTTGGGAGGTGAGGCTAGGATTCCTAGGTATGATTTGAACGCTGAAGGGGCATCCTTCTCGTTTTCGTCTGTGAGTAACCCTCGGAAGTAGCGGCGAGGGTTCCATACGTCGTCCTTGTAGTCGTCCATTGATACTCCTATTACTAAATATTCACCTGAAAAATAGGAGTTTTTTTCTATTTCTCAAGTATTTATCATCATCACCGTAGGTAATACTTCATTATAAAGGCTTAAACTTGATTGATACCGTATTTCCTGTTCCTGGGCAAATTAGAAATTCTATTAACATGGACGATAGGACTAATAACCTTAAAAGGTAGTGGGAAATTAAACCGGAGGGGGGATTAAAACGGGAAATATGGTAATCCGCTTAAAATAGAGCTAGTTCTGGTGGAAAATATATGCCATGTAAATATGTACACAAATTATATAAATTCAAAATTTGTTAGCATGTTCCGGCATTCTAGCCTGTTTTTGTGCTTATCCTAATTTCTCACTCATATGCCACCCTCGTTAATTAAGCCACACGCTATCTTTACATGTTAAACATGCTTCAAAACATCTTTTTTAATATATATAATCCGCGTCATACGGACAAGAATTTAGCATATGGGTAAATTAGCATTGATTTCTATGTTTATTTTTAAGAAGCGCTGATTTGATAGGCTGTGCGTGTTGAAAAACGGATCTCGTTAGGCTATAAAGTATATTCTTGGTGGATTTATTGCTGAAACGATAAGTGAAAGCATATATAGTTAATAAAAGTGAATTATGCAGGTTCAATTAATCGGAAGAAATTAAAAATTTGTAAAAGGCTTCGCATCTTTTACCTTTCGCAATAGATTTACTTAATACCCACCCCCTAATAATACTTTATTAACCTTTTATGCATATGCTTTTATGTATATAATAAATAATGCTTCCATGTAATAAATAACTTTCTCTGTTTCAGCAACCAGGGCCAGTTGTTTAGCATAGGTAATAGATAGAGGAATTATGACGACAAATTGAAACCAGAGATGATAAAAATGGCTATGGGTTTAAAAGCCTTTTTATAAGATTACATGCAGACATTTTCAACATCCGTTAGAAACAAAATAACTCTTTAAAATGCATATGAAAACGAAGCGCAGGTTTTGGAAGATACTATCTTCCATAATAATGGCTATAAGCATAACTTTTACATTGCAAAAAAACATGCATTAAGGCATACCAAACATGAAGAAAGAAAATATTTTAATAAATAATCTCGGAATTGCTTACCTTTTTCCAACAGGTTGTGCTTCTTTAAAGCAAGGACGAGGCCAAGATGCTCAAAGTATTCACCCGTGATTATGTAAACTGCAAGAAGAAGGTTGTATAATGTTTTAAAAGTTGAGTTCTAATACCGTACGCCTTCTCATTAGAGTCCCCCTACTAAAAATAATAACAGTAAACACCCAGTTGCCAGTAGCTCTACCCAACTGTATGTTAAAATTGTCGCATTAAATATTACAAATTGAATAGTAGCCCTCGGGGATAGTATTTTGAAAATATCATAAATCAAGGGTGAGTGAATCACACACAACGTGTTTATTTGGTAAGGATCTACATCACACTTTATACTTTATTTTATTTCGTGAGTTACATTGTTTTGATGTTTTAATCCAATTGTAAATGTATTATTATCAAAGCTGAAATAGCTATTTCATACTGAAGACACAACAAAGCTTAATTACACAACATTGTATTGCATAATCCGTTTAATTATACGAACAACCTACCGGATGGTAAATCCGTTTATGAATTATCTGGCCTCTACCTGTGCAAGTTTTAGATGGTGTTGTCAAGCAATAAGCCGATCTACAGGTTGTACGCATATATCATCAACACGCGGAAATAGCTTATATATTTATCAATCTATTTTACAAGTCTGCATGTATAAATAATAATTTGGCCAGCGCAGCGGTGCGGTCTCCATAATATTTATTCTACATTAGTAACCCCTTATCGCATGTGCGGTTTCTAACCTGAGCATTTGGGAAAGGATGAAAGCTAATTATATTTAAGTTTACTCACGAAATGCCGAAAGGTTTACAAGAAGAATCCTCTCTTTTACTCAACTCTAAATCGTATATACTTTCGAGTACAAAGCAGGTATTAAAACTTCAATTGAGAAAGGAGTTTCAGAGTTTTACAGGATGTTGCAGCTTATGCTTAAGCTATCGCACTTGGAAGTAGTAGAACAAAATATTGAGGATAAATGCTTCTCCCTTCCCTAGATACATTGTCAGCATGGGACAGCCAAATATTGCCAACCGGCTAAAAATCAATATATTCAGGTACTTTTGTGTTCATTTCTCAAAATGTTTCTGCTCCAGCAAAGTACTATACAAAACAATCTAAGTTTGCGATTCAAATCAGCAAAAGTATTGAACTGCATCAATTTTAATGATCAACACTAAACTTTCTGCAGCCAGATAATAAAATTGAGTACAGACTAGACAGTGATGAAGGGTATGCAGGTTTATACATGCTAAAAAGCTTGAAACTTGCTTACTTCGAGTAGTATCTTTAGTTTTGGCTACAATTGAATCAAAAGGGTTGTCCCCAAATCCATGATGATAAGGCCCTTTGTATGGGATTTGAGGATGGGTATGGACTCCTCGACGGGCGAAAAGGATTGATAAGCTCTTGGCAACACGTTTTGCTCGTTGATCATCAGGAGAATCGGAGTATATCAGAGTTACAGACTCATTCCAGCCGTAGGTTAAGACTAAACTTGCCACCGCTTTGGATATCGCAGCGTCTGGTGGACGTGTTCGGCTGAACGTGGGGAAATGACGCTTGTCAGAGGTTAGCTCATCGCTGCAGAACTGAAATTTAAAGATATTCAAGTGAAGCAACAATTTACACCAATTTACACAGAGCTGATTAAGTATTTTTCAATTAATTGAAAGTTAGATTTTCATAACTTAAGCTTTCTATGCATGACTTTGTCATTTAAAAAATCCTTGGATATTAATTGCTAAAGCATTTTGCTAGAAGTATGTTTATAATGTACCATTAAAAATGTATACAGAGATCATCCATCTTATTTTAATAACTAAAGCAGATTTAAGTAGATTAGCTCCTTCCAAAGAGTAATGAGGAAGCGATATAGCCCAGATCCAAAATACTTAAACCTCGGCTTCTCTGTCTTGAAGTTTTATCATCCATTATTCCAGCTAAATCTTAAGAATTCTGCAAAAACCTTCATTAAATCATTACCAAAAAGGTAGATAGGTTTTTGACAAAAGGACTTATTGAAAATTTCCTTATAATTGGATAAGAACCGAACTCTAATTAGCTTGCTGAAATTAAATTAATCAAAGTGTCAAGAGATAGTTGGATTCAGTTCGCTACAAAGAACCTTGCACTCTTAGAAGAATTTAGTAAACCACTTTCAGTCTTGCTTTACGAGTAGTTTTAGATTAGCTAGGTACATAAGTTATTTGCCCTAAGTAACAGTAACTGGTACTTCTCATTAAGAGCCTCTAAAAGCCTGAGCAAAAATACTCATCTACATCATGGACATCAAGGGGTTAGGTTCGTACTAAACCAGAATCTAATTGAGGTTTATAACTCAAAGTAGTAAAGTGAAGAGGCATGGACATTCCTGCTGCCAATGGCACATTTACTGTAGTCTTGTTCCCTTCTATGCATGGAGTACCCTACCGTATTTCCCGTTTTAATTCCCTTGAGAAATCATTGTTTATAAAGCTTCAAAAAACGCCTAACTTGAGCTTGTTTCAATTTTTTTAAATGGGAAGGTAGTAGGATTTAAAACCGGAAATGCGCTATTTCAATACAAACGTTGAGAATAAAAATTGGTCAGATCTTATAGATAGTTTATCTAGTTACACGATTTTTCAATTTTTCCTTGAGACAATAATTCCCAAGGGGAGTTTTAACAGGGAATATAGTATACATATGAAGGGATGATTTATTGAACAAGGTGAAGGACGACGTGTCATGAATCCATGCATTCAATCTGGCTTTTGACTCTTATTACATTTCGTGCTACAGTTAGATTAGCAAAAAAAAGGAAACTAGGAGGGAGGACGACAGCCAGATCCCAGTTGGTGTGGCGTTGACCAGAATTCCAGAAAGATGTAATACGTCAAACGATGCGTTAGATAGACTGTCTAGTATTTATTGCAATGAATTGTATGAGACTTACTACAAGTTCGAATAGTACAAGGGTCATTTCATTATTTATAGTCGCGTTTTTCAACTTTCCCTTTCTGTAACCTTCGAGTAAAATGTAAAAGTTGTTGATGATACACACCAGCCTGCTTACCGTGGACAACGTTTTAGGGTCTGGTGAAATTAAATTAAAAAATACCAGGAATTTCAGTTTGTATGATACAATTTCATAATTGATGAGGATAAAATGGAGGAAATCTCAACAGAATTCTACTTAGGCTAGGTAGGGGAAAGGTAAAGTTGAGTCAACGTTGGAGAAAGCTTGGAAATGTGTTTGGAACAATCGAGGTGGAATGTTCTGGGTCGTATCCTTGCCTTGGTTGGTCTCTAACTTGTGGATATTTCTCTGGTTGGATAAAATCAAAGACGTGACTTTGAGTAAACAGAAGTAGAGATCAAGGATAATTAATTGTCTCTCGGAGAAGAGTAATAAAACATGATGATATGAGAGAAGGGGTTGAGTCTGCTCGTTTTATTCATTACATTAAATGCAAGAGCACTTAATAATGCACGATCCCCTCCCTACTACTTCTATGTGTAAAGGTTTAAGTTAGCAAGGTTCGGTTTCAACAGTCGCGTATTCAGCTGAGTTAGAACCACATAGGTATTTTAAGTGCGTGGGCTAAAATAAGTTTTATTTCAACCACGTCTGCACATCCAGAGACTTGTTCGTTGGTTATATTTATAAAGTAGGACAATGTAGAGGAGACAAAGCTGTATACAACAGTCAATATTATTAAGAGTTGTAGAGGGTTGAATTTTTACACACGGTATAATAAATAGGTTGAGACTTGAGAGAGTGGTTTCTGCAGATTTCAAGTACGTGGCTTAATTACACTAACAATGTTTTTTTTTAATGTGGAGATATTCATGACCATCAAAATAGATATCAAATGTTTCTTAAGAAATTTTTACTAAAGCTAGAAAACTCCTAAAATGTACATTGTGCAAAACTGACCTACTTTAAAATAAGTTTCTGCTAACACTTTATTTAAAGTTTATTGATCAGTAAAAAATAGAATTTAAAAGTAAGGAAATTAATAATAGTTATTTAAGGTAAAACTCCAGATGTAACAGCTTAGTTTCGACGAAAGGAATCCCACTAGACGTTTATTAAAAATCTAATAACTTTTCCCACAGCTATCTTGAGTGATTACTGATTACTCGTTGTAGCCTTACAATATCAGTACCTTTCTAGAGATTATAGCCAAATAAATTTAATTACGCATGAATCATGAACATAATTAAAATCGGCTTTGTCTACCAAACAAAATCCAACTTTCCCTACAAAACCGAAGCCTTTCCATGTCAGACTTAAATCAAATCAAACCCAATCTAAGCTGAAGAAACCATGTATAGTTTATTCTTTCATTGTTCCCTTCTCATCTCATCTCCCCGTCTAATTAGTCCAGACCATATGGTTGTAGATTAACTAATTAGCTTCGTATTGACAAAAAAGCCTTTCATCTAACATTAAATTAGAAGCTAAGTTTTACACGGCTTTTTTCTTCAAAATACTTCTCAATTATATAGGAAAAGTTAATAAGTGAAGCCTAAGTAGTGTTTATCTAGTGACTTTCTTTACAGGTGGTAATGGGATTTTTTTCGATTTATGTATGCCAGCCTATAGGTACGTAACACGACAGCTTTGCTTTAGGGCAAATGACAAATGCCAAATCTTAATCTACGAGAAAGAGAAGATGATCATTCAAGATGTTGCATTGCACATTTGAGATTTCTCCCGAGAGATTTCTTCCCTTCCAGAATGAGACTTCTCTTAATTATTGCTTTCCTTGGAAAAAGTAAGTCCAGCAGACTTATCTTGTCGTCTTGTAAGTCAACTTTCTTACTGGAACTTTGGTGCTTGTTAGGGGATAATAGTTGTAAATTAAGGTTATGTAAGTACGTATACGTGTAAGAGTATTCACAAGAGGATCTTTTACCCTATACCTTACAAAAAGTCAGTTATGAAACAATTTAAGGGTCCAAAAAACCGTGTAAGACGGAGAGTTGCAGGAATATAACTTTTTTTTACAGCTTGACCGCCTATAAAAATGAATGAGAATGTCTTAATCTTACACGATAAATGTAAGGCTATGGGCTTTTAGTTCAAGATGATTTAACACGGCAAACAATTCCTTAGTGGATTTCTAGTAAGGTTTATAGTAGAATTTTTGACAATTTTACCCTCAGTAACCTGCGTGCTTAAGTAAGGAGTAGTGATAAGTGCTATCATATCTTTGTCAAACTTACATACGAGATGATCGGTATGTTTAGTGAGGCAGCTAGTTTCCCCTCGTGAACACAAGTTTCCTGGGGACCTAGAATAACGGATACGTTCCAACTCCTCCAAAAGTCTGCGACCAACTTGAGACTTTTCTCTTCGTCACCATAAGTCTCACCAACTTGGAGGTCAAAGTTGACCTCGACATTTGACCCGAAATAGTTTCTAGTCTTGAAAAGGTCGGCTAGGGCGGAGGTAAGGCCTCCAGCTATGGTTAGTCCTGGACGGGAGTACTCCTCATCCCCTGGCTTCCGCCCTGAGCCCATTATAAATCCCATCCGAAGGCCAAGTACTAAATGGATGCGCTCACTACCACGGATTTTTATTCGCCAGACTGCAGACCCGTTGGACCCTTCAGAGGGGGACAGCGGGGAGACTGACACCATGTGGGGTTCGTGGAGGGTGTGGGGCATTTGGTTGGAGGATGAAGGGAAGAATCTGGACGGTGAGGAGAGTTTTGATGTGGATGAGAATAACTTTTGAGATTTCCCGTGTCGTAATTCCACTTTTGGCATTGTTTTTGGCTGGTGTAAGTTAAGTCTCACTTGTGGTGGGTAGAGGATTAGTTGTAGGAGTAGTAGGAGGAGGAAAAAATTAATAGATGGGTGTCTCAATCCGGAATTGCAATGAGGAGTATGGCTTTGCTGAAACATTTTTAGCTTTTTTTTAGAATTGTCTGTAGGAAAGAGCAGTTTGGAAATTGGAGATGAAGAGATTGATTGACTATTTCCAGTTGAAATATGTATCTTTTGACAGCAGAATCTCTGGAGGAACAGCTTGTAAATGGTAATTTTCATAAATTTGAATTTTATACTCAACTCAACCTTAGCTCTAAGGTCAGGAAACTAACCGAGTTCTGTATAAAATAAGATAGAATCCCACGAGTAACTAATCTTGATAAGTATTATTAATGCTGGAAACCGAATTCTATAGAATCTAGCTGACACTGACACTAGTTGCTTTCACTCTGTTCGAGAAACATGCAGAGTTAGTGAATGCAAGTCCAAAATACACTTGAGATTTTAGAACCGGATTAACGAAGACAACTACTCCATTATCCTCTACTGCTACCTGGAGTATGCTAAATTAAATGAAAGCATAAGTTTAATGAGTTGATGAAAGTAATGAGCGCATGTTGATATCTGCATGGATTCCAGTAAGTCTGTGGATAGATGTGAATTGGAGGAGAAACTGGGAGAAACTGAGCTCATTCTAACTTTCTCTGTTACTTTTCTCCAACTATTGAGCAATGATGAATATATGCAATAAACATAGGGGTAGCTTTCTCCCTGGATTTTTCGCATGTTATATTCTTATTTGCCTTCTAGATTTGCTTTTATTTGTGTAATCAAATTAAGAAATGTCTGATTTTTACCTGTAGGTATAAAGGGCAGGGAGAAATATGTAGTAATTTGATTAAATGCTAAGAATAGTTTTTGGAAGTTGAAGGCGTATATACATCGTACTTAGTTAGTTATAGTACTTGTACATTCGGTAAGCTATTTTTATTGTGCGTTTGAAGGATTCAATTTTAATTCTGTAAAGGGTTATAAGAGCTATTGATCGAGAGGCGCTGCTGCTGGTTTAAGGAGAGGAACTGTCACTGTAGTTTTAGGTGATGTATATGGAAATATGGATAATAATTATTGTTTGTCAGAGGGATGTGGGCCGTGTGAATTTGAAATTCTGCTTAAAAGTAAAAGAAATGGAGTAAAAAGTTCATCGACTATCGAAATTGGATTTTAAATTGTATTTTATTTATGATTATTTCGAAAGCTCTGTGAGTAGCCTTTGAAGTACTAACTTCATAAATAATGACGTTTAACCAAACAAAATATTCATCAATTTGAGCTTTTTTGATCATTTAAATTAAACAATTCAGTCAAAAGTTGACAAGTACCGTATATCCCCGAATAGCGGGCTACTAAATAATTTTTCAGTTTTTTGGGGGTCAAAATTAACCTACAATTAACGGGGGCTTATGGGGGGATTAATAGTAATTAAGGGGGGCTACTATTCGAGAGGGGCCACTATTCGCGGGAGGCCACTATTCGAGGTTATACGGTATCCTTTAAAAATGAGTATGGCAAGAAAAATATTGGACTTTATTTATAATTTTTTTTATAAATTATCAACTATAGCACATATATATCGTAGTCTATCTATCGTCCGAATACAGCTTGATACTTTTTCAGCACGACGCCTTATTTCCCCTATTAACTAATTTACTAAAATACTTCGTAAAATAATATGGATTGAATAATAAATAAATAAATAAATCGAATAATAAATAAATAGATAAATAAATTCCAAATAAATCGCAGAATTCAAAAATACATTTTTAAGGCATAAGTATGAAAAAAATACTAAAAATAAACATCGCAAACAGTCTTTTTCATTTAATATCAACTACTTAGCAAGCCTTTTAATTTATAAATGATTTTAGTGAGTTGGAAATATGATGAAAAAAATGAACTTATAGTCAAGATTCATCATTGCAGCTTCAATTACAACTAATAACAAGGCAAACAAAGGTATTAAAAGGAGTGGAATTATCGAACACTACAAAAATCTACTAAAAGCACATCAAGCAAGCAATCTTACTCACTTTCTCCTTGAAGTGAAGTAAATGTAAACGTAGCTTGGATGGAACAGCTAAGCTTGCTTCAATGCTTTTTTCCAAGTAGAATAAAAAATAGTCTTTGTCTATTGCTTGCATCGGCATCTTTCCAGGTCGAAGAGATTCGCAAAAAGATTCGCTAAAATTCGGAGGTCGGGGAGCTACCCGGAAATCTCTACCCGGTTGGGGTACTTCTTTAGATTCGACCATTCAAAAACTCTGTTACTTTACGGGCAGATATCACCTTGAGGTTCCCCAATACCTTTTGAACTTCTTGTTACTTTACTTATTAGATACTAACGAACTTAAGGAGACTCGTCATAAACAGCTTTATCGGCTATAGACATGCCTTCATTTGCTGAGGGTTTGGGAATAATTTAATTAATGTTGCAGTAAACGTGGTAATGTTAGCGTATTATCGTTTTGTTAAGATGTGACCTTCTTGTTGGAAGGAGCCTCTGTCTGTTGTATGGATAAGTTTAAGAATCGACTGCGATGCAAGATTTTTGTTTTCTTTGATTTGGTAATGCGAAATAATATACCTTTAGCAATTAATTGTAATGAATTTAGTGTAATTTGGAAAATATTAATCTTGATATTTATTCCTTTAATTTGACAGGTTTTAGCTGTCGCGTCATTAATAATTTTACTCGGACTGGATGGACTTTACATTATAAAAAGTAAGTTGAAGCATTTAATCTTAATCAAACGTATATCCTAAAATGCAGCACGGGTTAGAACTTAACTTTGGGGGTTTCAGGTTATTTTCATGTAACGATTAAATGGGGCTGCTATTATATGGGGGCTGTAATACTTGGATATACGTTATTAAAGTACAATAAGCTAGAAGGTTTTTTACATTTTAAGGTTTTTTTCGTATTCATATTAAAAACTCAACTAACAAAGCCTCAAAAGCCCAAAACCTAGAAATATATCGCCATTTCTCATGAGTTTTATTTCTTCCTGGAATAATTCTGTTTATCTTTCCCAACTTTTAAAATAGATTATCCGGAAATAAATGTTGAGATTACTGCACTGTCCGCTATGAACTACATTCCCGTGGCATTAAGTCATGTGTGCCGAATACTGTTGCTCATCCTGGGTCCCATGGTCATAAGGGCTTGTACGCTTTCTCCATTGGTAAGCATTTTAGAACTTTAACTTTTGTCTGGCAGCCTAAATCCATGCAAAATATATTTACTCCATTTGTTATTAAAAACCTCCTCTAATAGTTATCCCTCTTAACTACATAGCCTTTTATTTAATTGTACGTTAAAATTAACCCCAAACCCCTTGTAATTAACTAACTACTACACCGGGATGTTTTCGATAATATACGGTAAACTGGGCTCATGGTTTTTACGCAACTTTTACGCTTAATATTTGAAATTTCTCTAAAGGATTTGGACACGCTGCCTTTTGAAAAGGGGATAAAATCCTGTGATTACTGGTCAACGCTTGCGTTTCTCCGAGTCATGCTCCATCTCCTTGGCCTCTCCTTCCGTTTATTGGTCTTCAGTCTGATTAACTTTGATGAATTAACGGACTACGAAATCATTCGCCAATCCACAGTTTTTATTCCTCTAACAAGCATATTCTTAGCTTGGGTCTTTACCAACAAGTACAGGACAGAAATCCATACTCATCTCCACAAGGAACTTGTTCCGAACCTTCGACGCTTTTACTGTGCAAGTGCACAGTAAACGAAATACCTTTCTAGCATTCTAGCCATGTGTATAAATAATAGTACGAGAGAACATATTATTTTTTGAAACGGTAACATTTTAATAATTGTGATCAGTTTGACTCATGTCTGGTTTTAAACCACACAGGTAATTATTAGATGTAAAACAATCGTAGAAAGATCGTTTATTCAATAAACGATACAGCGAATTTAAGTTTTCAATTAGAAAGTTTGGGGATGTAGAAGGGAAAGTAGAACCAAAGTGAGTTTTACTGTTCCATGTTTAATGGCTCTGGCCATTGGGAAATAATGTTTCGAACTACAATTGATATTTTTTCTCAGAAAATGGTATTGCTAAAGGAGGAAAGGTAAATGTTCTGTAGGGGAACAATGGGAAGCCGGAGAAGTTTGGAATTAACTAACGTTAGAAATACTTAAACTAAAACAATTGTTCCGATTTCCGTGAATCTACTATGCATCTGCATGCGTCTCATTCCTGCAATACTAAGTTTAGTTATTATTATTAGAACGCATTATATATTAAATAAACCATACAAAACGTACCTTAACTTTGGATCAGTAGACCATATAATAGGGGTAGGGAAGATATTTTAAACCCACGGGAGATGTGTGTTGTCAATTAGATTAAATATTTTAAAATTCAAGTAGCAAATAAGTACGAAATTTATGACGTCCTTCTTCTCTTTGGGCTACTAAATAAATCTAGGTAGATTAATTATTGTTGTGAATTTAAAAATTGTCCGAAAGAAATGTTAATAAATCAAACTTTTACTTGATTACAATTATTGCATTTGTGAGCTGCTCGAGCATTGCTGTCACGCTGTCAGTATGACTACTACGGGGTGATAGTCTAGTTATTATAAGTATTAAATGTCCGGACCGAATACCTATGGAACACCGAGTAATGCTTAATCCAAGGGTTAACTGCTGTAAACTCTTTTCATTTATTATTCATTACAAAAATATCTTTCAGAACACTTTTAAATCAAATCGATTTTAATAAGTGGAGACTCGGATAGCTGGAGTATCGTAGGTTGAAGCGACTCGGACAGCGGGGGCATCATATGAAGATACTCGGATGGCAGGGGCATCGTATGAAGATACTCGGATGGCAGGTGTGTCACAATCAGCGACTCGGACAGCGACAGCGGGGGCATCGTATGAAGAAACTCGGATGGCAGGGGCGTCATATGAGGACATACGGATGGCAGGGGCGTCATATGAAGCAACTCGGACTGCTTCGACGGGGGCGGCGTATCCGTAGTTGGCAGTTCGGAGGAGTTCAGCGTATTCTGGGAGTTG
>JAQFZX010001508.1:0-28638 GCA_034682405.1 Hydroisotoma schaefferi | reverse complement strand
TTTTTTTTAAATAAAAACAAATCTCAAAAGGGGATAGCTAACGATTCTCATTAAACTACGTCCTACAGAGTGTACATCTACTTTCAGTATTTTACGTACTAAAGTGGAGCCATACCCAAGTGCTTGATAACATCATATCATGGGGAAATGTAGATCAATAGTTTTAGTTTGAAATTACATTTACAGTTTCTGGCTGGTCTCTCTGATCCTCTTTTTACCATTTCAAGGATTGTCGTATTAAAGACTTTTTTGTGTCGTTTAAAAGAGTAGATTAATTTAAGACGACTGTCGTTTTGAAATTACTTATGGTCTTCAAAATCAAGCTTAATTCTAATTACAATCTATGAGATCGCATTTGAAGTCTTGAAATCCTGTACTTACCCTGAACGGTATTATTTAAGGAGTTTATTTTAAGGTAGAAGAAAAACTGATTTTAGAACTGAGCATTTTTTAATTCTGTTCAAAATAGAGGAATAAGGTTAAAGCCTTGAAGGTCGTTCACAAAATGTTTTCAGATATACATTTAGTATTCTGCTTGGTAAGGCTTTCAGGCTAGGTCGTAGTTGTAGATGATTATCGACGGCCTTTTGCCATAGAAGAACTCCTGCCCATCTAGACAAAGTACACCCTTTTGAGAGAAGCAGTAGTTTCTTTGCATGATCCAGCCAGGTTGTAAAAGATAAGAATACTTTGCAAAACTTTACAAGTATATTACTACCATAATATTACTTCAGTTGATGCAGATCGCAGACAACGAGCTTGTCTCAAACTTTTGACTATGTCGACCAAAACTCTACCACGAGACCACGACTGTGATCTAGCATGCCCAGGCAAGTGCCTAAATACGTTCAAACACATACACTTTCACGCTTTACTTAGTATTTAGCCTACCTCTTTAAAGTATTGATGGAACGATAGCTTTGTTTTTACGCTAGCTTTCTATTGTAAGACCCCAAACTAAGTAAGTCATGACTTTTAGTGGGCAAACCCAGCATCAAAAGAGGAAGATCTATCCTAACCGTGTAGTCTCAAAAAACATCCGGGGTCACTTACTTCTGGGGTATTTAATGATCAAATTTAACATACAATTGAACAGGGCGTATGGGGCTCTTAGTAGTAATTAAGGGGGCTACTATGCGAGAAGGACCACTGTTTGCAAGAGGCAACTATTCGAGGCAATTCGTTAGTCATGAAAATGTCATAGGCTGGCTGTTGTGTTCCATGAAATACGATTCTACATTATCCCCCATCAACTCAATGTCTACATTGCACTTTCTCTACTCTGATGAACGCATAGACAAAGTATCACGAAGTGATATTTTGTCTATGTGATGAACGGTAAACTTTTCTCTATTTACTACAAACACACACACAGACAGAAACTACATGATTATTTTATGAATCCCAAACTTCTACAGAAGCTGGGATGTGTGCATGAAGCTGAACCGCAGCCATTTGTCGTTGATTTAATCTCAAGGTGGATATTAAAATAGGATGACTGGATGAATCTTTTATGTGCAATCTAACATTTAATGCATTTAGTACTTTAATGCAGACAGACCAACGTTGTATTTGATTGCATCAGGAAAACAGTTGAATTATTCCTACATTTCTCATATCTTTTCTACTGCAGTTTTAGATTACTTTTAAAAGCTGCACTACTTTTAACTTAAAAGTCAATGTGGCTTGGGTAGTAAAATTTCATTACGTTTCAAGCTGACGCTGACCTTTCAGCATGTCGCCTTTAAACCAAGATTTTTGGGTTTGGTTTTAAGAAATTTTGTACTTTATAATGCATATACCCTAAAACCCGTTCTGTATATGCCGCATCAGCGGATAAGTCGCACTCGCTTATTAGTCCCATGTAAAAGGAACCCAAAATTTTTAACTCACAAAATCGCAACCCGACTTAGTAGCCGCATAATTTTTTTTTGTATTATTTAGACAACGGATGGAGCATGGAATATTTTGCAATGAAAATAGCTTCGGTTAATAAGTAAAATTAGGTATACGTTTGTTTTATATATTTTGAAAGATAGATTGAAATCATTAGATTTGTAACTCTCTTTTAGTAATGCTACTCCTTTTCAAATTTCAATATACTCGATAGTATACTTTTCCACCGCGATTAAAACAATCCACGGTTAATGTCTAATTTTTTTATTGCAGTTTAGAATGCCTAAATATTGTAAAGAAGATTACTCCACTGGTATCATTTCAATCATGTTCTTCAGTCAATTCAGGTTCAATATACCGTATGTATTAAAGATAATAAAATATTGGAGTATCTTTGAACCTACCTACGCGTAGGTAGGTATTTAACTAGGTACTTCTGTAAACTCCTTAGGTATATTTAATATGGCTAACTGATCAAAGATGCCATGAAAATTACAGGCAAGTGAAATCCATCCCAGGCCAAGGGTAAGCATATATTAGGCTTCTGCTACAAAAGGGGCAGTATATTTTTACCTTTGGCACAGTTGCAGTATTTATGCAAAGCTAGAAGTAAAACTATCGAGGCCATAACTTGTAAAATGCACTTCCACTCCAACTCCGAATCCCAGAAAGCCAGCGTTAACGGCTACTAAAACTATGCTGAATGAGATTCATTATCATTACTCCCAAATAAATCAGAATTAACTCTGGCTTATTCATTGCATTGCAGTCAGGATAAATCCATTCATACTTTTCTACAAAAGTCGTATAAAGCGAGGACGATTGCAACACATATAGATAGATACCTATGCCCTGTGTAGAAATTGTCTTACTTGCACTTTCACATCGCACTAAATCACCGAAACTTCATGATTTTAATAACGACTACGACTACGTCATGAAGCAAACATGAGAACGTTATTTGGATAAAGGCTTAATTCAATAAGTTTCATTTTTGCTACAGGGATTAAAAATCTCCTCTAAGCAGCTATGTGAGCCCAGTCAATTGTTTTAAGAATCTGACCGCTGCTCGTTTGTCTTCTTTAAGCCTGACTGAGTAATTCATGGGGGATAGTCGCTGCAATTGTCTATGTCCGACCTGATCAATATCAGCCATTTATTTTTATGCTGCGGCACAGCCAGCTGTGCCCCCACACCCCGTTTTTCCCTTTCTATTGCTTTTACTCCCCCCCTTGTACCTACGACTTTTGGTTTTAGCAAACATAATCTAATCTGTTATTTCTTACTTTTGAAGAAAAGTATAGGGATTGAAGATTTTTCACCCGACCGGGTCCAATTGACCCCCACGGGTACCTAATACTTTGGAGTTTAGTAAAAATAATCGGTCATTTGTTACTTTTAAACATATGTAGAGGAACAATATATTTCGAAATCGGGCTGGTTTACGAACTTGAACCTCAAAATCAGCCTTGGACTGCGTGTACAAAGTTTAGGCATTGTGTGGTTTAATTATTTCTCGAGTTATCGAGTTCACGGATAGACAGACAGACAGAAGGACAGCGTGTCTACATAAGCCCAATTGACTGAGCTAAAAATAAAGGTCTCTACTCTATGCATCATTTCACTTTCCAAATACAGGGAGTAAAAGCAGGCCCACCCGTCTTCTCGGAGAGAGTCACCCTAACTGTAAAAGGACGGGAAATGGTTTATGCTGGAGTGGCTCTAAAATTAAGATGTCCATCTCCAAAAGGGGTGGACAAGGCAACCCTGATGTGGGTCAAGGGTCATGAATACCTCAACGTTAACCCCCAAAGGATGGAAGTGATCCATAAGACGGGAGTCTTGAAAATCAAAAACACAACTTATAGTGACAGTGGCATTTACACTTGTCTTTGTAAGTGTGATTGGAAGCACTAAATAAATAGCATGTATTTCATTTATTCACTTAAAGCGTGTGACTGACTACAAAAGATACAAATTAAATACGACGTTGACTAAACTAAACGAAAGGTTTCCTATATATTTTATGAAAAGTTAACAATTGTTTTAGACAATGGAAGAAGTGTTTCTAACATCACCCTGATGATTCAACCTTATCAAGGTATGACAAAATTTAATATATTCCGAACTAAAAATTACTACACGGTTACGTTAAAAATGCGCATTAAAAACACATCGAAATATGACTTAAGTTTAGTTAATGAAAGTAGCGTATCCGTTAAATGGGATTTATGAAACACAACGCAGCTTTAGTTTCCAAATGGATAGGCACCCTGTCCCATTTCTGCTACTTTTTGATTGTTTTATTTCTTAACTGGTGACGAGTGGTAGCGTATTCGAGAGGTAAACGTGTTATACAGCAGACTCCCCGGACTCGAAGAACTGAAACAGTTTACCATTTAATTAGTCTTCTTAATAAACTAATTTACATATCTCATGTTATATCTCAAAAAACGTACTTGTCCGAGTCCAAGTTAACATCATCCTTCCTAGCAGGTCGGCATTTGCCTATAGAAGCGTTTAATGCTCGTTTGGCTGAGTTATTGCCGTAAAAGGCTAGCTGCCCTGGAATGGTTAATTTCACAGCGAAAGCAATATCTCGATGAGTTAGCGTTTTTTTGGAGACATTTCGGACTAAATCCGAAGCCGCGGTAACGATCCGATCAAAAATGTCCTCCATCATTGAGTCTAAAATGGCTACCGATGAAGTCGCAAGCTGCACTTCGGATTTAAACTTTTTGTAAACGATCCGTTTGAAGTACGTTTGTAAGCTTAAACGTGCTTTTGGTTTCCTCTTTCTTCGACTTATTGGCAAAGCCATTTCTTAAATTAATCGGTTGAAATTATAAATAATTAGTATTGTATGCATATTTCCATTCACTAGTCCGTGTTTGCTTTTACTTGGAATTTTACCTGAAAATAGTTTTTATGGTTGCCAATTTAAACGCAGGTTTGAATTGTAAAAGTTGGTTTCAACGTTGTGGAGATTAAATAACTCACTAAAATGAATAAAATGTTGGGGTTTCGGAACTGTCTTTTAAAAAATCCTACTGATTGTATGACAAAATGACAAAATCCAAGTAAAAATTCAGACTAAATCTACAAATCTACTTCGCATACACTAACACAAAGTTTGGGACTGTATTCCCAGCAATAAGACCCATGAAATCTCTAGGGATCTATTTCTACCAACATTATGCATAATTTATTTCAGTTTTGCTGAAAGGCTCTAAAATGTTAAAGCGAGGAATAAACTTTGATGCAGTGATTCCATAAATATGTTGATGTGAATTTTGCATATGGTAATTTTATGAAACGACCTGTTTAATTTTATTCATAGGGGATAGTAGACTGGACAAACGACCTCGTGGAAGGAATGCTCTCCACGACAGTACTTTGTATGCTGATCAACAGGTAAAGCGATTTGTAAATGGCTTGCATTCATGCCTTTATGCAAATACATCTTGGCCTTCTTACTGCTTGTCTGTATTACAATTATGTCTAAACTTTATCCGTAAATAATTGACTGTGCAGTCTGGGGGTGTGTCAGTCCCAATGTCGGATGGCCAAGTGGTAGGTCCCAATTCAGAGAGTCCATTATGGGGAGACTCTTCTGTTGCTTCGTCTTCTGCTGCACCATCCTCATTTCAATTTCCACTTCACTCTCTTCTTCTCTATGTCTTGTCTTGGGTATGATGCTTATCTTAATCTAAGTCTCCAGTGTCCAGCTTCTTTTTTGCCACGACGGCATTTTTATTTTCATACAAAACCACAGACTCTGTCAGATGCAGACAGGGATCAACTTTTTTTAGTATAAAAATGAAATGAACTTTTATGAAAAGACATCAATTTTTAAAGCTTGATTTGGTCGGTTGTAACATATACTTCCACCATAGATGGATTGGCCTTGGTCTTTCCCAAGAAAAGAGGGGAAAAAATCCTCATCGAGATTAGAAAGGCTTCAAGATAACTCTTGGTCTTACCACGAGGGACTCTTACTGCCGGAGTTTCGCAGACGACACAGACACGACACTTTAAAAACCACAGGGAGAAGAAAAATTTCAAACTCTTCAAATGCAGACAAATGTCTGGAACATTCTGAAGGAAGTTGTCCAAAAACAACTCCTCGTTGGATAATCTCCACCTGGTCTGAATGTCGAGCTACAGACTGCTTTAATTGGAACACATGTAAGACTTATAGTCTAAAGTGGGCTACATATGAACTTATCTGTGGAGTTTCTATCATTTTTATGGACTTTCAGGCTATTCTCTTTAACCCCGTTGTCCCTAGGATTTTTTTTGTTTTTTAAGAAAAGAAATGGATGCATGAAGGTTTTTATCGGTTGATCCAATTATAAATCATGTACTCATCGTTTAGGAGATAATATATTACATGACAGAAAGGGCTGCATTTTAGAGAAAAATCGTAAGATATAGAGGGACAGGTTTAGTGAAATGAGGCTCCGGATTCTGATTGTGTACGGATTATAGGATAAAGTAGGTCGTCAATTTTTCCAAAACTATTTCCAAGATCTTAATCCTCAAGCAGTGTTTTCCTGGACGCGGTGCTACAAATATATTACTTTAGTTTACAGTTTGAAATTAAAAGTCTCATTTATGAGTACACCAAGCCAAACTTTTCTCTTTCATTGGGTCCTCTATAGAGATTCTACTGTTTCGGACAGTTATGGCAGTTTAATGTTGATCTGAAAAGTTTTTAAATTATTAACTTTTGTAGCATGTCGCATATCGCATACGATTTCCACGGGCGGAGGTAGAGTTAGAGGTAAAATTATCTAAAGAAACTCCTCGTAAAGCCTTCAACCTTGACTGGCATTGATTTCAATTCCTCTCCCTTCTTGGCGATAGTGCTTTGAAGTGCCTGTATATTTATGCTTTCTTCATTACTGGAGAAAGTTTTATGAATAAGAATAAAAAGTAAAGTTTTTCACTACGGTAATGAATTCAGAGTGAGTGAGAGATGTGCTCGTAATTCATAAACCTCCTTCAACTTGGATAAAACCGTTTATTTTCATCTTACTCCTTTAACTTCCTGTCGTAACTTTCCACCTACTAATTAACTTTTACTTTGACCCTGCTGTGTTTTTGTAGCGTTGAAAAGACGAAAAGTCTCATGCAACTTTCCCAACGGAACTCTGTCGAATGAAGCCAACTGCTTCAAGGTAACTGATGAACGACCGTTTATGACCGAGGAATGCTACAATCCCCTTTGTCTTGGTATGTGGACTCCTGGACCTTGGAGCTATGTAAGTTTCAAACGCTCGTAAGGAGTACGTAGGCAAAAATATTTATTTTATAGAAATTAGGTAGTATTGTACTAAAACTGTTCATTTATCGAAACCAGATCTCACAAACCAGTAAAGTACAAAACTCAGTGATTAAATATGCTATTCACTGCCTGTTTCAGTGCAAGGCAAAATGCGGAACGGTAGGATTCCAGACACGGATAATATCTTGTGTCTGGTACGGGAATAAGCAACCGGCTGGACATGCTTGTCATAATCAACATCGACCCCAAGTTATAAAATCTTGTCGAGGTACCCCATGCATCTTCAGCCCTTTGACCTCTTTTTCAGAGTCAGAAGAGCATCTTAATGCAAACGTGCGTCAAAAGATTGACCATGTAAAGCAGATTTTACAGAAGACTCCTCCAACCTCTACCTCTTATATGTCCTATTACAGTAATTACAACAACCCTTATCATCATCAGCGTAATTTTAGCAGCTCAACAAGAAGTAATAGTAGTAGCAAAGTACTGCCGGATTATTGGGATCTTTATGACGAGGGATTGACAAATGATATTTAGAAGATAAAAGCATTTTTGTCTACTGTATTCTGAGTGATTGGGTTTCTCCGAGTCAATTCCACGACCGATCCAATATGGTCCAATCCAATCCAACCCAATCAACAGATCTCAATCAAATATTGTCCGAGGATAGTTTTATCAGGTCAAAAGGGAGAAACGTGTTATCATTGTTCTTCAATCGGGTCTTTAATAAAGTATTTAATGATAAAGGCCCTTTATCATTAAAAGTATATGCTTTTCGTAATAATGTCTAGATTTTGTTAACTGTCACTGTGTATTAACATTGTCAGAAATGTAATGTATTGTCAAATATGATAAAGAAAGGGTGCATGGAATTGTGTGAACGAATAAACAAGAGTAACGTCGGTGTCTGTTTGGTTCAAGTGAGATATACCAATTACTACTATGTACTTTAAGGTTAACTTCCTTCCTGTTTGACACAGAAATATCAATCAACAATAATAACAATTACCTCAACACGCCAAGTTAATTAAATTAAGTCCTTGCTACTTCTTTATGAATTTAATCCCGTTAAAACCTGTCATATTATTTATATCGTCATATCTAAGTTAGTTCCTTCTCAATTTTTAGACACCTGGATAAATTATGCATAGGATAAGCTAAACTTAAGTACAAATTAACTTCCAAAGTTCTCTATTCTGTTCAGTGGCACGTTTTTGAGACATATTTCAAGTCTTTTTCTCTGTTAAGCTTGCAAATAATCTGGCTGGCTGTGCCAGTTTGAATTAAAAAAGTTAATGCACTTCCTAACTTCCTTTGCTCTTAGCTACGACTGAGTATAATATAAAGCTCCATTCCAGTATTAGAATTATGAAGACGTTTAGACGGTTTACAAATTTAAGTTGTGAATCTTTAAGTAAACAACTTTAAGGGAAATGAAATAATAGTTAAGGATCGTGGGAAATCATAAGGTGTGATTAACAGTTTATAGATTTTAGCAAGATCACTGTCAAAGAATCCCTTTGTACGTGTGCGTAATAGCTACTGATGTATTCAAATGGCGAAAAGTACAGGTATCCTATGTAGTTTAGGTAATATCAAGGTATTATAAAATTAATTGATAGTTATTAAAATAAACTGTCAAATATAAAACAAGTAAGTACCAATTTTAGTAGAAGATATTGGAAATTAATTTAAATCAGTCATCTATGGAAAGAATGTAAATTAAAAGAAATTCTTTATAACTGAAACCTGACGATTGCGACTGTACCGATTTTTCATGAATTCATACAACATGTTTTTAACCACACATAATTTATTGAGATACACGAACACTGCTGGTAGCCCATTCATGCTACATTACCCACTTCCCTATAATTAATTAGGGCGTTTTTGGACTCATCAAGCATATTTTCAACAAGCTTATCGCACGTTCAATTTCAATAAATCCCAACTTCCCAACCTTGACCTTAACACAGAAAGGCTCTACATTTCAACTGAACAGAAGCTATAATCAGACAAACAACAGAAATGAGCCTGTAAGTGGAAATGAATGCATACAAAACTATCAAATGCATTTTTCCCTTTCACCCACATTTTTAAATAATAATAGAAATAGTTCAGACTACCAACAAACTGTGCCCGGTTTATTATTTTCTTATTGTGTAATAAATTCTATACCAGCTCCAGAAACGAACTTGGGTCTCAGACCAATTACAGAACACGCCTATCGCTATCCCCAACTTCTTCTTCTTCCCTAACTACAATTCCTTCAACTTAAAAGCTTAGCCTACTCCCTAATTTAATGGGATAGGATATATCGCCCTTTAAGAATCCTATTCATGATAATCCGCCTGCCACTCTTCGTAGACAACCTTTTCTTCCATCCATGAACACGGATTCTTTTAGCTTCAGACGGTCTTGGGAAATGAATTCGAATGTGTGTTCTAACAGCGGATATCAGAGAGCTAGTCGGAGGTTGGAGCAGGGACGGTAATTTCATGGGTTGAGGAGGACTCAAGGTACTAAGGCTTCGGACCACACCCCCAATCCCACAAGGTATTCCGACACTCCCACTAGTTAAATTCTTCAGCACACCCAACCTACAATTAAACAGGGTTAATTAATTAATTAAAATCAATTACACTGCTACTGCTGCTGCAAAACCATTTAAAACTACCGTATTTCCCGTTTTAATTCCCCTGGGGTTATATTACTTCGAAGGAAAAATTAGAAATTCTATTAACATGGACAAGATAGGACTTTTAACATGGCCAGATAGGTACGGGGAATTATTCCGGAGGAGGAATTAAAACAGGAAATACGCTAGGTCTCATTTTGCATTAAATTCTAACCCACAAAACCCAAGTTTATATGCAAGAGTGAATGAAAAGCTTTCTTTCGAACGTTTGTTAGGGAGATGATGTTTAGTTTAACTGTTAAACTTTAACATGGGAGAGATACCCCTGTTTAACATGTGAAGGATAGCCTACGCCTTAATTAACGCCCGTACACGGTCTTTATGGTATTTCTTGCCGGTCGTTTCTGCTCTACTTACCTCAAGGAATTAAATATGGACTGCATATCCAGAAATATTTTTAGACGACCCAAACACAAACTTTCCAATTAACAAAAAACGCAGCTTCAAAATTCCAAAACTCTTCAAAAATTTTGAGGAAAACTGCAAAAGTTACAGTTTTTTTCTCGTTCTTAGTTTTATTTATTTAGCGGGTTTCCCTCATGTTTTTGTGGCCAAAAGTGATCCGTGGGAATGTCAATTTAAAATACTTTATGGGAAGTCAAGAAATAAAAATCCCACGTGGAGAGTTTTTAGATTTTGAAAACACATTTTGTTTCAGTAAAATTAGTAAATAAAGAGTAAGGAAAAGTTGAGTTTTTTTTAAAAAAAGTGTTAAAATGTCGTTTAAAAAGACGTACGTTCAACCCTTTCTTCGATCATCCGCTCCAATATCCGGGGATGCTTTGTATTGGAAGAACTTTACGGTAATAAAAACATGAATTTTTGTAAATTCTGAGTGTTTTTTGGTAATGAAAATGCTTAATTTTTGATTTTTGAGTGTTTTTTGGTAATGAAAATGTTTAATTTTTGATTTTTGAGTGTTTTTTGGTAAATAAAATGCTTAATTTTTGATTTTTGAGTGTTTTTTGGTAATGAAAATGCTTAATTTTTGATTTTTGAGTGTTTTTTGGTAATGAAAATGTTTAATTTTTGATTTTTGAGTGTTTTTTGGTAAATAAAATGCTTAATTTTTGATGTTTGAGTTTTTTTGGTAAATAAAATGCTTAATTTGTGATTTTTGAGTGTACTTGGTAGATAAAATGCATATTTATGGCTTTTGAGTGTTTTTTTTTGTAGTAAAAATGCATTTTTGTGGCTTTTGAGTGTTATTTTTGTAGTAAATATGCATTTTTGTGGCTTTTGAGTGTTATTTTTGTAGTAAATATGCATTTTTGTGGCTTTGAGTGCTATTTGTGTAGTAAAAATGCATGTTTATGGCTTTTGAGTTGTTTTTTTTGTAGTTAAAATGCATTTTTGTGACTTTTGAGTGTTTTTTGGTAATTAAAATGCTTAATTTGGGGCTTTTGATTGTTTTATTTGTAGTAAGAATGCATTTTTGTGGCTTTTGAGGGTTTTGTTTGGTAGTAAGAATGCATTTTTGTGGCTTTTGAGGGTTTTGTTTGGTAGTAAGAATGCATTTTTGTGGCTTTTGAGGGTTTTTTGGCAGTAAGAATGCATTTTTGTGAATTTTGAGTATTGTTTTGGTAATAAAATAAAATACCAATATATAATTCATTTGCAGACACCTATTTTGCTAAAAGAAGTAAATTCGATTGATTACATCGATGTGAGTCCGATCGAGCCCAATTTTGTTGCAGTTACTTGCTCAGCCAGGGTTAGTTTCTAAAAATGATAATTTCTCACATTTTGATTAAATTGTGGAAGATTGAGATTCTTAATTGGGTTTGGTTTATGTTTTTAAAGGTGCAGTTGTATCATCCTATAACTCGGATGGTGCATAAAAACTACAACCGTTTCAAAGAGGCTGCTCACGGAGCTGTTTTCCGAAATGATGGAAGATTGCTTGTGGCTGGAAGTGATGAAGCTGCTGTGCGGCTTTTTGATGTTTCTTCTAAAAATCAATTAAGGGTTTTTAAGGGTCATCAAAGGTAATATTGGTTTGAAGTAAACTCTAGAGGGAAGGTTGTTCTTTGAAAAGTTTGGTTTGTACTTGTAATATTTTATTTTATTTAGATCCGTCCATCGATGCGCGTTCCTTCCGACGGATAACCAGATAGTGAGTTTTTCAGATGATAAGAGTATAATACAATGGGACATGGCGAGTGAGGCCCTTCTTCATAAGTACCAGGGTCACACGGTTAGTTCTTGGGTTGTTTCCTTCAGAGACGGTTTTTTTGCCAGAAGTTTCAAAGTATGGTTATGCAGGTTTCCTTTATTTAGGATTACGTCCGCAGCGGTGGAACAGTGCCTTCCAATCCAAACTTAATCTTATCGGGTTCATACGATCATACAGTACGACTTTGGGATAAACGGGAGCAAAAAGAAGTTGTTAATGTCAATCATGGCGCTCCGGTAGAAGCTGTGTTGATCACTCCAAACGGTTCCTTGCTGTTTACTGCAGGTATGTACATGGGTCTTATTCTTTTGATGATTTAAAATTGTGGTATTAATTTCTCCATATTGTTGTTAAGGACTGACGGAGATTCGAGTTTGGGACATTCTCTCTGGCGGACGACTACTGTCGAAAATATCTCAACACCACAAAACAATAACTGCTTTGAGATTTGCTTCAGAAGGAAGAAGACTTCTGTCTGCGTCTTTAGATAGACATGTTAAAGTGTATGACATGGCTTCCTTTGAAGTTGTTCATACTTACGACTACTCATCTCCAATTCTTAGCTTAGGAATATCTGTAAGCTTGATTCCCATTTTTTATGCAGATTGAAGTAGGCTTACAAGATGGATTGTATAAAGTACAATCGTAATATTTATTACTTGCAGCCTAATGATAAAACATTGATAGTCGGTATGGCCGATGGAATAATAGCTATCTCTAGAAAAGAAGAAGACCCAATTGCCTCTGAAGTAGAAAAAGCGGCTGAAGTAACGCAGGCCCGTAGAAGAAAGGCAAAAACTTACTCCGATTTTGTACTGACAGAATATGGCATTCGGGATGAGTTGGTCGCAAGTACGTTTATGTTTATTAGTTTGTTCTTTCTTATTACTGAAACCTCAATTAGTCTTATTTAATCGCTCTTTTTATTTCAGAGGATAAAAAATATGACGCTTATCTTAGAAGATTTCGATATTCCAAAGCATTAGACGAAGTTATGAGTGACTTTTATTACACCCGAAATCCTGGTGTCACTGTAGCTATTTTTCAAGAGTTGATTCGGTTAGTAAAACACTCTTAAATGAAAAATTAACATGTCTATTTTTATCGTGTTTTAATTCATCATCTGAAAAAAACGCAGGCGAAATGGACTCAAAACTGCACTTGCTGGACGCAAGGGAAAGCCATTGATGCGAGTTTTGAGATTTTTGGTTAAACATTTACCTAAGCCGAAATTTATGCGTATTTTACTGATCGTAGCTACTGCTTTAGTCGGTACGTTCTAGGAATTACAATAAGTGTAACATATTGCAACTGGCATTTTAAAACCATTCTGAGGAGTACTTAAAGATTTTCGTATTTTCTAGAACTTTATGCATTAAAAGTAGGCGAAGATCCTGTAACAGATAATCTGTTTATCCAGTTATGTGACGAGGTGACAAAGGAAACAAAGTATATGACTCAATTATTAGAAGTAAAGGTACGGTTTGTGGTAATTAATATATCCCGCTTTGTTATATCCTACTGATAAAATGTATTAATGTGTCGTCCATTATTTGATTAGGGATGTCTTAATATGCTGATGGCTGGTGCCGAGCTGAAGGACTCCGCAGTCGTAGATGTACCCTTAGACACACGAATCTTAAGCTCTATGCGAATGGAACCTTCAGAGGAAGCTAAACAAACCCTTGTTGTAAAAATTAAAGGGAAATAGCGTACGAATAATTTGTTTTAGTTGTATCTCTATCTCTAAGTTTTGTTACGTTGAAAGCATTTTTATTATATATTTGCTAGGCTAGAAAAATAAAGCTAGATAGTTTTTAAATGTTTCTTAATTCTTGAGTTTTCTTAGTACATCTACTTATGATACATAAATCATCATTGGATTTAAAAAAGTAAGAATGTATGATTAATGCAATACTCTCAACAAGGCAGATCGCTACAAAGATATTTTAAAGTTCATGGCTAAAATTCAATGTAGAAGTCGTTTTCGACATTAGTGTTTTGAGAAGAACGAAATATCCAACTTTGCAATTAATTTTATCACCCAGTTTTTATCGTTTATCTGATAAATAGAATTAATGGATTAGTTGTGATGTTTGTGAACATTTTTAGTCTCCTTGTATTTAATTTACACTTCTAAAAACCCCATAAAGTATGATTTAACCCCGAGTTAGACACGTATCTGCGCTCCTTATTACGTCTGTCGGTTTTGAGGTGTGCCTTGCTATTGCGATAGCAAACTTTTGCAGAATTGTAGCAACAGCATCATTTTCTAGAAATAGTACCTAATACCATGCACATTCATCCATAAATAATTTGACAGTTATTGCTATTCTCATTTAATACAAACATTATTAAATGCGTGTATACCTAGCATTGTGCTAATTTCAACTGCTACTAATAATATGATATGATCAATGCATGAATAGTATTTAGTATCTAATGTTACATGCAACTTGAAGCAAGCAAGTGCTTAAATACTTTCCAAGCCAACTTTACTCATGCAGATTACCAGAGCTTTGCTCCCATTAATCCCGATATATGCACTGCTTAATGAGCTTTGTAGATAGAAAGTTTACCGATTACCACGTAAGCTAAGCTAATGATATTGTCAGCGTAATATTCATGCGTCCATAGTTTATATTTCTACTCGAGTCAGTCAAATATTCAATAACAAAAATTCGGATTGTATGCAAAAGAGTTTAGTTAGTTCATTGTGAGTTAGAGCTGATATAATAAAAATTAAGGCCTTCTGTGCAAAATAAATACTAAATACATAGCTCCTACCACTTTGCTACTTTGCAAGTGTAGTGTTAGACAAGTTTTTCATGGCCTTGGCAGTCAAATAAGTTTCAATCCCTATTCCACAATCTTGTTTGGTGCATTATATCCTGCATATCCCGACCGGTTCCATATCCATACTTCCATTTCTAAGATCATCTGGAAAAAGAACCCGGATTCCTAACACCATAGCATAGCAGGTAAGACTAAGACCGTGGAACCGAATACGGGTAGTACATAATACGGGTTAAGTAAGCAGAGCAATCCGCCCTTGCTACTTTTTGGCATCAAGCTATAAAAATTGTTGTAGTTGGGGAAGGAAAGATGGAAGTTACAAAGGGTCTTGATGAACTGGTTGACCAGTGTAAGGCTGCGTTTAAAAAAGAGTTCGGAACAACTCCAACTATCGGAGTTAAGGCTCCAGGCCGTGTAAATATTATCGGAGAGCACACCGACTACAACGATGGATTCGTTTTTCCCATGGTAAAAGTTTACTTGGTAGTTGTAATATTTTTAATACGCCAATTTGCGTGAGTTGACATATGTACAGGCTTTGTTGCTATTAAGCATGGCTTTTGCTGCACATGTATTACCCAACTACTTGCAGTTTAAAGGCTCTAGTTCATGCTTGCCCATACTTAGTCTCATAGTGTCTTCCCTGCTAATCCCTGGATTAATAGTACATATTTAGTCTATACTTTCGTCTTCGGATCCAACTCATATTCCAATGAATTGACTCTATCGTCCTAAGATATTATGGCATGCCTGAATTTGTTTTTTATATGCAAAACTAGCAAAACTATGCATGTAGTAGTAATTCATTGACATGTTTGCCTTGCTTTTAATGTCAATCTTAACTAAACATTACAATCACCGATGTTTCCAGGCAATACCTCTCTACTCAATTATCATAGGAAAGCCAAATGACTCGGGAAAAATCCGCCTTCTAACCCTGGCTGAGGTTGATCAACCCAATAAAATTGAATTTGATTGTCCTACGGAAAGCTCAAGGCTTAGTCAGGGGACGCCTAAATGGGCTAACTATGTTAAGGGCGTTATTGAACACTTTCCACGTAAATCAATATTACAACAAAGTACAAATCCATGATTTTGTTAAAGTAAATCCTTTTATGAGTTTTAATATTAAAATGTCAAGATACGATACCTGGATTTGATGCATGCATTATGACAACCGTTCCCCTTGGGGGAGGCCTTTCAAGCAGTGCATCGCTTGAAGTTGCTACTTGCACTTTTCTCGAAAGTTTGACTGGAACAACACTTCCGTAATATATGCTTTTGTTTGCATTTTACGTGTACTAACTATGCGAATATGAAACTATACGAAATTTCGTCTCAAATATGCGTTTTTTACGTCAACGTCCAACTTTCTGTACAGACTAAAGGATAAGGCCTTGCTGTGCCAAAAGGCTGAACATACATTTGCGAATATGCCGTGCGGTATTATGGATCAGTTTATTTCCTGCATGGCGAAAGAAAACTCCGCGTTGCTTATCGACTGCCGATCATTGGAGACTAAAATGATAACTTTGGACTCGTCAAAATCTGCTGAAGGTGGTGAAATTGCTTTCTTGGTCGTGAACTCGAATGTTAAGCACCAATTGAGTGGAAGCGAGTATCCCCAGCGTAGAAGTGATTGTTATGAAGCAGCTCAAAAACTTGGTGTTAAAAGTCTAAGGGACGCTAATCTGCCTAGTCTCAGAGGTACAGATTGCATGCAAGAGAAATCACCAAGTTTTAATAGTGTAATTGATTGTCTATTGTTTCTGTAATGAAATAAATTATTCATACATGGGTTTCAGAAAAACGGGATGAACTGGGCGAAAGAGTGTATCAAAGGGCTCTTCACGTTGTGAGTGAGATTGAGCGTTGTGTTAAAGCTACTGAGGCGATTTCATCCGGAAATTTCGAAGAAATGGGACGTCTAATGTACCAAAGTCATGTTTCTTTAAGGTATGGGCATTTTATTACTACCATCATTCATCATTCTTCATTTTTTAGCCTTATTGAAGTAGAAATATTAACTGAAATAATCCAACACACCCTTAGAGATTTGTATGAAGTTTCATGCAAAGAATTGGACGAGTTGGTAGACATTACTATGAAAGTCCCTGGAGTTTATGGGTCCAGAATGACCGGGGGTGGGTTCGGTGGTTGCATCGTTGCTTTGGTAAATATTTCTTATTAAATAAAGACCCATGATGGTAATTATTATATTTAGAACGTAATTATTTGAGGTAATTATAAGCCCTAAAGTTACGCTATATGTTTTAATTAGATTGTTGCATCCAAAGCTGACGCAGTGATTGAAGAAATCAATAAAAATTACTCCAAAAAGGCAACGTGCTATATTTTCAAAGGAGTTGACGGAGCATCTACTCTTCCACTTTAAAATTATTAGTTGTATTTATATTTAGCATGTCACAGGAATAGATAAGACAGCCTTAATGAGTATACGTGAAACGAAAGTGCTCAAAATCTGCACTATAAACGATTTAGAAGACAATCAGACATTATTTCAGAGAATAGAGATTTTATTTTAATAACAACAGAAGTAATAAAGCTATAAGAAGTCATATATTGAACTAGTAATACAAATGATGTCAAAATATTATGATGATGTGATAGTGAATGCACCAGTAAAAATAAATCATATAACATGAAGGAAATCATGATAAGGCTGTATGTCTATGGAGAACTAGACATCTAAATATGAATGCTTCAGTTATCCTTTGCTTAAGTTGAAGTCGGATCGATAAACTATTTTGGACAATGATGGTGTAAAAAAGGGTGTTCCTTCTGAACAAACAAATCATCAGCCAGCTTTTTTACCTGCACGGCAATGATGGTTAAATGAGCTAAGCACTGTCGAATTAATTATCCACTCAAGGTTAAGATGTTAACACACAATAGGTATTTCCTTTAAAACTGATAAAAAATTAACCAATCGCTTTGAAAGAGTAAAACAAATTACGAATATATTGAGCATTTTGCGTTTATAAATAGATGCTAATCAGACACTCCCCAAAACTACTATTCTCTAGCAAAACACCTATTATAACGAGGATCATGCTTTTATGATTAAAGTTTATATGACGAGTAATTGTATGAATCGGCATATTTTTAAAAACTTCAGAGTTATTTATAATACGATGCGTAGTCTGCCTTTTTGTGAAATGCATAAAACTAAGATTAAACAAGGTCTGCGTCTTCAGTTGTCAGTTGCTGCTTAGTCCGTTTAGGGGCCAGACAAGAGTTACTTATCTTTCCATCCGCAATAACATGGGTTCCATAAACCTTTCCTTACTAGCCTTATCGCTATTTATTTCCGTTGCTCTTGCAGCAGAAAACCTCCCTGGACCAAAGCTAACCCTAAGCCAAGGGTTAATTCAAGGTTCTACGGGCATTTCTAGAAATGGTAGACCCTTCTACCAGTTTTTAGGCATTCCGTATGGGAAAGTCGCAAAACGCTTTGGGGTGAAGAATCATACAGTTTATTTCAAAAGCTTTAATAGGCCGTCCAATTCCATTTTCATAACCTTTCCAACTACTTTGTTTAAAAAATAGAGGTCTGAGAAAGCTGACGGTTGGACGGGTACCAAAGACGTTTCGAAATTCCAAACTTTCTGTCTCCAATACAATTTCCTGCTGGATAAGGTAGATGGTCAGGAGGACTGCTTGGTTTTAAACGTGTACACGCCAAATGTATGTAAATTATAAATTGTAAAATGCATATTTCCATTCCATCTAGAGCTTACAAATTCATAGGTTTTGAAATATGCACATTTCAATTTTTAGATGAATTTTACTACTTCTGATCTACCCGTGATGGTGTTCATTCATGGTGGGGGGTTTGTCCTCGTAAGAAACTAACGGGACTTTTTAAACATTTATGCAATGTCATTTTATAAAATGCTTAACCTGCTTTTTGTATATTTTGAAGGGAAGTGCTGGTGAATTCGGTGGATCCTATTTAATGAATAAAGATGTAGTCTACGTCGCTATTAATTATAGACTAGGAGCCCTGGGTAATTAAAGTACCCCTTTGCGTCCTTATGACTGATAGCTTTCTCTTTTTACTAACGCTTTTCAATATTTCAGGGTTCCTTAACGCTGGACTTGAAGGAGCGTCAGGAAATCAAGGGATGAAGGACCAAGTTCTGGCCTTAAAATGGATCCAAGATAACATCGCAGCTTTTGGGGGCGATAAAAACAAAGTTAATATTTTTGGCCAGAGTGCTGGAGGAGGATCAGTGTCCCTTTTGACCCTGTCCCCAATGGCTAAAGGTACTTAATGATTTCAACTGGGAACTTTCTATACCCCCTGTTATTTTATTCCGGATAAATATGCGGAATAGGGGAGTACTTTAAAGCATTTTCTATTTTTCAGGATTATTTCATACCGCAATATCCCAAAGTGGTACAGCTCTTTGTCCCTTCGTCATGAGAAGGAATCAACCGGAAGTGGAGACAAAAAAGTTGGCTAATTTACTCGACTGTCCAACCAGTGATACCAAATATATGATTGAGTGTCTGCGAAGAATTAATGGAATAGAATTGGTTTTAGCAACTAAACCCAAGTACCCACAGCATTTGGTAAGTTCTATAAAAACTGGTCGCATTCGTGGGTAACGTTTAAAAAAGCCTTGAAATAATTTCATTAAAAACATTGTACAGTATTTTGACGTCTACGATACCCCTCAATTTGGACCTTCCGTAGAGACGTACACGGGAGTTGAAAACGACACAAATACATTTTTATCCCAAGACCCTCATACAATTTTAGAAGATGGGTCTTTTAATCCTGTTCCGTGGATTGTTGGAGTAAATGAACAAGAGGGTATCGTTGTTCTGGCCGCTCGTAAGTTTTTAGTCCAATAAATTCTGCCCTTTAAACAACAAAGAGCCAAAGTAACTTATAAGTTTATGTTTTTAGCTGTATTGTACAATGATACGTTAAATGAGCTAATAAACGAAGAATGGGGACGCGTCGCCCCGAGCACATTCCTGTACCATTACAGCGCTCGAGATCCTTGCAGTGTTTCATCAAAAATCCGACAGTTTTACTTTCCCAATAACCAATCAATAGATAAGGCTAATGCAAATGCCCAGGCACTTGTCGACTTGTATTCCGACAGGTTTTTTTTCCAATGTACTAAACAGACCGCGACCCTTTATGCGAAACATGCTCCAGTATACTTGTATTTTTTCGATCATAAAGTGCAAAACAGCGCATCAGGACTTGTTGGGTGGCCAAACTCAGAAGGTGACATTTCTAATCCTTAATTACTGTAAATTCTCAATTCTCAATGCTCAGATGGAATTTTAAATTTTGTAGGGTTGAAAGCCCCAAGTCACGCCGATGATCTGCAATACTTCTTCGATTTCCCTATAATTCCCTACTCCCCTGGAATACCTCGGGGGAATTCTGAGGAACAGTTTTCAGAGCAGTTGATAGACCTTTGGGTGTCTTTTGCTAAGGAAGGGTGAGAGGACATTAAAATATAAATACGGCTTGCCGTTATAATCTTCTCGACGACGTATTAATTGGGAATGGGATTTTCAGAAAGCCTACAGCTCTTTGGGGAGAAACCAAGGAGTGGCCACGGCTCGACCCTTCCGAAAAACCCTTGAAATGGATGCATATTGACAATGAACTGAAGCTCCGACCTGAGTTTAGCAAATTTACCCAGAAAATGGAATTCTGGGATGAAATTGTTCAAAACTTTCGAAAATAAAGTGTACCACTTTTATACAGCCATCGATTCCTGGACATCCTTCAACGAATACCTTAAACGCAACTGATCGCTTTACAAATGTTAAAAGTCAAGCTTACATCAAACGGTGATCTGTTAAATGTAAATCTTAATAAAATGTATTCCACAAAAATGACCGATCCAATCAATCACGTTCGGCCATTAAAAAGCACCTCACGTCCGCAACTGTCTGCTTGCACATACAATCAATCTTGCAAAACTCAGTTCCTCTTAACATGAAAGTATCTTACAAATCGACCATATTTGATATTAGCTGAATAATATTTAATTAACCCATTCGTCGTACTAAATTGCAACCTATTTGTCCGTCGTTGCCTTCCAAGCACGACCTACTGCTGTGCTGTCACTTCTACTACCGGTGTATATAAAAAATCCTAAAGATAAGCAAACATAAAACAATCAACATTCTAACCACACAACAACTACAGCCACTTCTACTTCTGTGCTGCGTCGGCTTTTTACTACACTAATTCAACTTTTTATGTCATTAATTCGTATTCAGGAAGTTAATTAAGAACATGATTAGCCAAAATCAGATCAGTAGTTGGGCTTCTACACGTACGGCTCTATAATGGTAACGATTCTTTCACGCAAAACGTATCTCATCAATCACGTAATTTTCGACAACCTGTCCCTTACTACCTAATTCTTAGCATGCATTTTTTGCCGATGCATATTCTTTGACTAAAATTAACACAAAGACAAAATGTTACACAAATTTCCACGCTGAATTTTCACTATTCTTCTAAAGAAATCGCAATTCTTTCTTTGCGCGTGAAAAAGTTACGAAATCCCCTTTTTAAAGTCAACAAGAAATTGTGCTGATCATCGTTACAAGTGTCATGAATGGTAATTAAGGTTTGTGCTACAAGTAAGTAAACCTCGGACTAGCATAATGATAAGACTCTGTCGCTTGCTATGCAATTACATCCATAAATGCATGCCATACAATTGCAATCGTTCCTTGTCGCAGACTTATGTAAAGTTTTGAAGAATTAGGAAAATCGTGGTCAAAAGCCCCCTTTTAAGAGCCCTTTTGCAGGTTGTATTTTTTGATTGTAAGCTGTGTAAGTACGTGGTCAACATTGTCCCTGTACGTGTACATTTTTAGACTAAAGATTACTTAATACTCGGGGTTTCGTCGTGACATCTAAAACCCAATGATTTTTCGACACTTATACTTCCAATCAATAGAATGTTGTGTAAAGAAATTATTATCAAACAAGAAAATCCTTTTTATAATGCTAGTTTATTACTAGCCAGGATGTTGCCTTCACGTTTAGTTTATTACCAACTTTTTATCTGTGTGTCTTGTACACAAAGCGTAAGCCTCATCCAAGGATAAGCAGGAGGACTTCTAATACAATCCAAACCTGACGAATGATATTGTGTGTTATTAAAAACATGAAAAAAGTACATAGGCAAACTCCTCAGGTCATTATTTAATAGAAGTTGAAGTTTTGATAATATTTGCTAATCTCAAGTTTAGCTACGTGAAAATTGTGTTATTTGTATTAGCCTTCAATCAATTATGCTTACTTATAATTGCCCATTTGTATGGCAATTGTTACAATGACATATGTCTAATAATTACCAAGTAATTTACGTGGAAATTATTCAAGAAGTCTTGACAGAACACAACATTATTTGCACAGTCAACCAACAAATACTCGTTATTTTTGCAAAATACATGCACAAAGTAGCTACACCTACGAGGCTAACTAATTTTTAGCATTTAACAAAACTTTCAACAACCGTCAAGTAAAATTAGTCACAATCACAGATCCAAGACGGAATTATATAAGCAAACATGTACAGCATACAATAATGTCACACGGTATGTCCAAGCAAATTTTAGACTCAGCTTTTTTACAATAAAAGAGGAAGGCAGCATAGCAGATACATAAAACATCATGTGAATCATTCATGCTACTTGTCTTGTATCCACTTGTTCCTCCTTTTAAATTACAAGCCTAATTTCTATTAAATGGAAAAAAATAGTGAAACTCCTTAAGCCAATTATCAGATTATCAGCGTACATGTGTTTCCTTCCTTTTTATTATATAACTTAATAACTTAAGAGACACTTTCATATCCCTGATGAATAAGATCTCCCTAAATGGGCTGGTCTGTGAACCTTAAAACTTGTGCACTCATTTTGCATGCTGCTTTTGCTGTAGTAAGAAACTCTTCCTTACTAATGAATTTCCAAACTATGCTGTATAAATCTATGAACAAATTATAATTACTGGCCACCGGAAAATATTTATAACTGAAAATTATATTCCTTTTAACATTTTATTGCTCAATTTTTACAAAGATTTGATCGATTTCTAACGAATCAAGCAAAATGAAACTTTGAAAGCAGTTGTAAGGCAAGGGAATCTACTCATTAAGCAAGTTTTTAGATTTTGTTTAATGAGCCGGTTAATTATGGGTAAAAGTGGAAAATTAATTATTTAAGATGAACGTAAAGATGAGCATTGCAGCAAGGGATGGACGATATAATGTTAAATATATAGATTAGCGGAAATGAATAGTAATAAATGAATGAATTAACATGCACTCAAGTAAAACAGCTAAGCATTCAAGTACATATATATGTGTTAACTTTTTGTACTTGAACTGTAAATGTCCCGACAGGCAAGAACTTTGAACCTGCTTGCTTTGCTAGAAGCGTGTTTAAAGGCTTTTTATATTATGTATCTGCATTCAAGGGAAAGTGTTCTTTATCGCTTATAATCAGTCAAAAGCTGACCAAACCAACTGTAATCCTGTTCCTGCTTACCATATACCCAAGAAAGGATACAGAAAAGGAATGACCAGTTGAAAAATAAATAAAACCATGAGACTGCTATGGGATGAATGGTATAAAAACTTCCCAAACTATACTACGTTTTAAAAAAACAGTTTAAAAATTTTTGAATCAATTGACTAAGAAAATTTAACCCTGTTAAATCAATCGATTGTGGAACAGAAATATTACCATTATCCTAGCGATCTCAAGAAACATTTTCCTCATTCCTTATTCCTTGGTCACATTATATATGTTTCCACTGTCTGCGTAAACTGTATATGCATTTATATATAAATATGCCCATATATTTGAAGACGCTTGAAAAAAACCATATAAATGAAATGTTATAGTAAACAAGCAAAATAAAACATTTTTGCACGGCTTCAACATTAACTGCAACTAGCCAGTTATCTTTTGAGGTGTACAGTTAAGTTAACTAATCGTGCAAGTGTAGACCACGTCTAGGCCAACCAAACCAAACCAAAGCATTACTATTTATGCCGGTTTACCACTTTTCAAACATCTACTGCTACATGCAAAGCAACTATCCATTCACACAAAATGCTAATACTTGTCCAATTACTTTTAAAAAGACATGCACAGCCTATTTGTTCCTTTGGGTTACAATAATGTTTAGTTAGTTAGGCAGCTCTACCAAACCTCCTCCTCATCATTATTATTGAGTAATTTAAAGAATAAAAAATTGCCAGTAGTATTTAAATCCTGTGGAAGGAAATCGTATTACTCTCCTCCATCTACTTTGATAGTAAAAGGCTGCTAATCCGACTAATCAAATCCTTCATCTAATCGAGCTTGCCAAACAAGATTTTTGCGGAAAAGCCTCAATCCATTTACTTACTGTTACTACTTATGCCAAACGCATCAGCAAGTGAAATGCTGCTATGCTGTGCTTACTTTAAGCAGCACTAACAATTATTAGTTGAAAAAGGTAAAGCCTGACTGATCAGATAAGAATCGTTCTAACCAACCATAACCCAAAGGTTATTCATTTCTGTCAAAGTTTACTTTTACTCACTCCAAACATTTTATGGAGTTATGGGTAAATTAAATTATAATTATGTAGCAACCTGCTAGGTAGTTAATGGAGGAGCTGTTTTCCCTGTTTCATACGACCAATTTGCGATTGTTGATCTCTTACCTTTGCAACTTTGCATGATGAGCTGCGCAAATTATACATCTAACTTTATCCAAGTACAGGCTGCATTGATACAATTCTCTCAAGAGAGGAAACATTGACTGAGCCGCACAAACGGGTCATGATGATCATGATAATTTAAAAGATAAAAGGATTATACTACATTAAGTAGGATTCTCATTTAAAAGCTTTTCTAATGGAATCAATAAAAAAAACATGGGACAATGATAAGTTTTTTATTGTTTTTTTTTCAATCTATAAAAACCGTCACCGTTAGAATAAGGCTTAAGAGCCCAGAAGCTTCTTATTGAGCGTTACGTTTTTTATTTGTGTATGCAAAAGCGTAAAAAGGTCGGGCAGTCCCATTTAAATAAAGAGATAGAGATAAAGATTAAATATGTTTAATGGTCTTTAAAATAAAAATCATCTTTCCTGAAACGGATCTTTACAACATCCAATTGTAAACAGCAATGCCCACGGACAAGAGAATAAACCTGTCGTAAATATCCATTGCATAAACATTACTCAATACTTAATAGCAGAAAAGTTCATGTCAATAGGAAGTAAGTCTGCAAAGAAAAAGAAGCTAAGATCCTCGTCCCAAGAAAACAACTTCAAGCTAAGTAACAATGCTGTAGGTGATTTGATCTGTTATGTGATCAGTGGGTGATGTACGTGTAAGCTGAATTTAAATTCATCTCACACAAAAATTCTTGCAGCAGGACCTCGCTATTTGGGCGAACCGTAATGAAAATGATAATAATGGCGAGTTTGAAGTTAAAGGATCTGAGAGCCTAAGGGATGAATAGAAAACAAAACAGTTGGTTGTATTGTAATCGCAATCGTACTACAACTTCAATTATATTCTAGTGTTATGAACTTACGTGTAGTTTGAAGCTTTAAGATGCTGAATGAAATGCAACTCGACTGGAATTTATCTCAATTTCCTTACTTTTACTTGTACAAAAGGTAACCTAATCCAACGCCGGCTTTTGACAGTTCAACCTACGCAGTCTTTTTATAACAGGTCTCTTCAATTTCTTGTCAGAAAAATAATGGCACTGGCAGGGTGCTTTTAAATTCTTTACTTGGTTCAGGCATGATAGTACAATATAGTGGGAGTTTCATTCAACATGATATTTATGTTGTGCATGGAACATTTAACGTGATATTGATCATGTTGAAAGATGTTACCAAAGGAAGACTTTATTTCCGGTCCCTATCTTCCCTATCCTTTATCCTTTCCTTCTTACACAAAACTGAACTTTACGTATCATTTATCCCAATGCAACTTTCTTATGAAAACTTCTCATACAGTTTTGAAGCCTCAACGAGAGGACAGTTAGCTGCAATTCTGAACCTACACCGATTAGATTTATATGCCAACGTTTTTTATTAGGCTTCCTACGCAATTCCCTGTGCATCTACAGACGAAGTAACCCACCGATATTTTTCAATTGCATCCGATTCCGATTACGGAAAAAAAAATATTGCCAAATAATCTAAAAACTCGGAAGTGAATGAGTGAGCTTCCAACTCAACTGTTTATCTGAATCTTAGCGTCTTACTTTTCTTTGTCTCGTATTTCTGCATCAGGATTCTCTCCCTTTTATTGGCGATTCCTTACAATTTTTTCGAATCATGTTTTTCTGCTGTTTGAATGCTCAGAAACCACAAAAGAGTGCTTTTGGTTTATATAAGAAAGCTTTTAAAGCCGTACTACGGTAAATTTGTGGCTTTCTATTAAACTTAAAGTCAGCTAGCAACGCGGTGAGCATTTGCTGTAAGAAAAAACACCCCCATTGGTTGTGTAAAATATGTAACGAAAAGAAACTTTAAAACGTCTCGATTCTATCTTCAGTTAAATCATAAAAAGAATTACCTGAGGTGATTAGCATGTGTGGTCGGCATTTGTATGCGTGCATGTTTTTCAAATCAAACGTGTCCCGTCGGACAAAAAATTAACGTAACATAAATCAGCGAGAAACGGTTTCTCCCAGTGCAGTTGCCAGTAGGATTCTCAATTCGATGGGTTAAATAAAATAGCATATAGAGCTAAGGTGAATTGTGCGACTTGGGAATGAGACGCAGTTGTCGTAGATTATTAAATAAAAATCCTAGTGTCTAATATTGCGTATTTTAATATTGAGGCTGAGGTTGTATCTAACTGTACCGTAACAAACTCTATAAAACCGATCTGTTTCACCTGTACGTAGGTTCTTGCAATCTGGTTGAAATTAATGATTCATGAAGGCATTTCTACATAGGAAAATCATACAGTTAGTCAATGGGATACATTTCATCTTCCTACGTTCGTTTTTTCGTCTCTAAAGTTTTATGGTATTATTAGAACATGAAATGATACTGTGACCCTTGAGGGCTACACATAGGAAATTTATTCTCACGGAGGAAGGCAGGTGTATGAGTAAGAATCCCCCAAAAGTACACAGTCAGTCAGAGAAATAATGGAGCAAAGGGACTATAATTGTTTTGCTTTGCGTAGGTGGGTACTTCATTATTATTAAATGCTCCACAGGAAATGAGTCGACAGGGGATTTGTTGAACTCCTTCCTGTCCTTTTAATTCACCAACCGAAAAATAATATTATTTTTTAAACTAACTCGCTTACTACTTTGTTCTACTTCTGCTTCTATTATGCGTGTAACTGTCTCTCTTGACTTATCTATTTCTGGATCCTTCATTAAGGACCTTTTTTGTCATTTAGATGTATGTATTACTTGATTGATTGATTGCTCGTTTTCTGGAGAATATTTTTTTAAAAACAAATCAAAATAATCTAACGCTTAGAGAACAAACCATTCACAAAAATGCTTTGAAACGGTAAAACTAAATAAATCCTTCCAATAAAAATGCTTGAAATGGCTTCTTTCATCATTCGATTTGAAACTATCTCAAGACATTTTAAAGGTGTGTGCGTTCCCGTAAGAAAACTATCCGTGTGGTCAATCTCATTAGATTACATTCATGTCTTACTCACATAGGATTCTATTTTCAATCTTACAAGGTGCTTCATCCTACCAGTAAATACCTCCTATATTTATCCCTTGTATAGTTTGTAAGATAAGTAATACTTGAAACATAATAGCTCCAAATATCTTACTAATAGGAGGTCCTTTTCCTACCGACGAGTATCAAATTCCCGTTGGAATTTATTACCATTGAACATATTGTCATCTCATCTCATAAAGCCTCATAAAAAACCTCCATAAATGACAAATATTCCTAACCCTTTATTTTTTTGTAAACGTACTACAACAGGAACATCATATATTTAGTATACCAAATCTTATCCTCTATATTTCACAGACTTAAAGCCACCTAAAATCGTCCGCCTTTGATAATAAAATCCTTCTTAAAACTATTAGTAAAATCCGATTCGAATAGTACCGAGGTCCACTCAACTCTTCCAAAAGTATTTATTTTCATAAGGAAAATAGCCCAACTCTACTCAACCCTTTCTTTCAGATTGTCCGCTGCCCTGATCATGATCATCATCCAAACCATCCATCCGTGCATCCAAGGATAGTAAAAATCCAGTTGCGTTCTTCCTTACTTTAATCAATGGAATGATACGGCTCATTTTAAAGGTGTGCATTTTTAGAATTGAAGAAATCCGCCCCTGCAGGGGCACTTTGGCCCCTGCAGGGGCACTTTTTGCAAAGCCAATAGTAGGAATTGAAGAAATCCGCCCCTGCAGGGGCGCTTTGGCCCCTGCAGGGGCACTTTTTGAAAGAGCACTAGTAGGAATCGAGGAAATCCGCCCCTGCAGGGGCGCTTTGGCCCCTGCAGGGGCCCTTTTTGCAAAGCCACTAGTAGGAATTGAAGAAATCCGCCCCTGCAGGGGCGCTTTGGCCCCTGCAGGGGCACTTTTTGCAAAGCCACTAGTAGGAATTGAAGAAATCCGCCGCTGCAGGGGCGCTTTGGCCCCTGCAGGGGCACTTTTTGCAAAGCCACTAGTAGGAATTGAAGAAATCCGCCCCTGCAGGGGCGCTTTGAAAAAGCACTAGTAGGAATTGAAGAAATCCGCC
>JAQFZX010001507.1:0-28682 GCA_034682405.1 Hydroisotoma schaefferi | reverse complement strand
AAGATCTAGAATATTCTAGCAAATATTTCATCAATACACAACTCAAATAAATACTAAATTCCATGCACTCGACGACAAGTATCCTTCCTCAGTACAGTAGTAACAGTAAGTAACAAGCATCACCGCTTCCAAGTTTGTATATTATCCCTTACCCAAAAATACTGTATGCCACAGCTCAAACAGTAGCTAGGTAGTTTACATTTTCAATAAGCTTTCATCAGCAAAACGATACCCCAAATTTATATATTATTTTGGCTTATTATTAAGACAACAAAAAGGTTAATTAATGATCAAAGTCAGTCATACCATACGTTCGTCGGCTAAATGAAGAAACGATAAATACCCCTGTCATCTTTTTCTCTGAAAAAGCTTGTGAAGAAAGTAAACGGAAATCTTATTGAGTAATTCAGAGCTTTAAATCCATCCATTCCAGGATGGAGGCTCAGACACTCAGATTTAGCTGCTCTTCCAGAAATTATAACATCAGGTTAAATATTAAATACAAGAGGGTGAATGTAACTTGACTACTGCACTGGACAGACAGTAGTTGGAATAGTTGGTTGCATTAATTACAATCTCGAAACTTTACTACTATGAATTGTATCTTAACCATACTAAACATTAACTACTGCTGTAGAATTTGACTGAAAGAATCTAAAGTACTGATCTACAAGAACTACCTCAACTTTTATCAGAAGAGAATAAAAATATGATCTGAATCTTTACAAAAAGTAGTATTACCCTAAACAGTACGATCAAAGTGATAATAAATATAAAAGAGGTTGTAAAAAGTAAAAAGCTTGATAAAAAAAAACCAAACCACCCATGAAGGTCATTTAATTTAAGATTTTAAAAGGTTATGCTGCTGAATACAGTAAATCTAACATTACAATTTGAGATTGAAACTGGACCATACAGATAGACTGCATAGCCGTGGTAGTTATTTTTGTATCTGCTGAAAATACAATTAGCAATGAATTCAAATAAATACACTCAATTAAATTATGTTGTATAGTAAAACGAATGAATTAATCAAATTGAGCCTGAAAACTGTGTAATGTAAAATACTTTAATTCTTCTTGCTACAAGATTGACTCTGCACTAACCAGGGTACAAGTTGAAGTTAATATGTAGTTTTTTCCGTTTCTTCTAAGAGTTTTACAAAGTAAAAAACTATGTTCCTGTCTTACTTCATTTTCGTTAAAGTACCGTTAATTGACTTTCCAGATTAATGAAACTCCTGCATAACCTTCAGTACCTGCTATTGTATTGCATAAAGGGTTTTGTATGAGCAATGCTTTTTTCTATGAGGAATATATTTTTCCTTCACCAAATAATTACAGGCCGCTGCTTGACGAAGTTGAGGATTCCTACCACCCTTGAGAAAGCCTCTCATCGTGCTTCTTCTCAATAAGCAATCAATTAATTTGATAATTTTCTTACAACCCGTAGGATAGCCTTCCCTTATAGTGTATTGGTTGGCTAGAGAAGATGGTTGTTTATTATTGTTTTATTTCCATGTCCGTCTTTCCCGTGAGTGACAACAATACTGAACCTGAAGAAAGGGTTTATCTGCTTGTAAAGAGAAAAACTCGAGATGGATTTCTGGCGTGAGGTTTTATTCCTTATCTTAATCTTTAGAAAAGCTTGTAAAGTCCATTAAAGTACCAAACTAAATATCGGCTAACTTTTGAGTCTACATCTTTCAAATCGGCTTATTGTCCTCTCGGTGTCCTTTACGGTCTTCTTGTCGTTCATTGGGTTAGTCAGAATAAAAGTAAAATTGATAAGTTAAACTTGGTTTGTTGTGCTTTATTGTTTTGTGATTGTAGCAGTGCCAACAAAAAAAATATTGCATTAAAGAGTAGCATAGCGTAGCATATAGCTTTTGTTATTTTAAAAGGAGAAGGGGATAGAGGTTGAATTAAATAGGTATCCAAGAAAAATAAGGGTTGATTTTTTCCTTACCGAACTATCTTTAACTTCGTGGTTGGTTGTTGTAAATGGACCATTGACATTCGTGTAAAAGTACTGTGAAGCCTCTCATTAATTACCAAGTCAAAAATGGACATGAACAAATCAACCAAAATTCTCGAACTTGTTTTTTAAAAGGAAAGGAGTAAAGAAGGACATTAAGGTATCTGGGATGTTTATTTTACGGCCCATATAATTTTATTGTTTTACTTTCTTCTATCGTTTGTGGTATCCAAAATCCAAAGTACAAGTATGTATAATTTAAGCTAGGATGACTCTGTAAACGAGATGTGTTGCATGGATATTTGTTTTACAACTATTGGACCACTAAAAAGCTGCATGAAATTGTATTGTTGAACTGTAATCCAATCTGAACTTAAACTAGAAAATCTTCCATATTTTTCCTTTATCGACCGTGGTTATGCTTAACAGTTATTGTTAATTTAATTTCAGAAGGTAGTACATAGATTTTAATTATTATTTCTGCTGACAGAGTAAGAGTCCATACAGCAGCTTTATGGTTATGCGTGTGATGATTCTAATGAACGCATTAGTCTGTATTTATTTGAAGGGTTCGAAAGACTGAAAATAATTCAATTTATTTTTATTTGTACTGAAACTTTAAAAACATTAAGGTTCGTTGAAAATTATAGTACATATTCCAATGCATTTTTAACTTTATGATGATTGATAAAACAGTTGCATAAGTGCAAAACGTGGATTGAACTGAACCGTACACAGCCTAGCCCATAACTATAGTAGTAATACAGATCAGAGTGTCTTTAAATAAATGTAATCTTTAAAATTAAGGTCTTCTGCAATTAACTACACGTGACATCAGCAAATATCCACCATCATTAAAGTATCTTTACAACCTATTACTGCTGCGACTTAGTGTTTTATTTTTCTTTAACGTCTTACCTATTTGCATTCGTCAGTGCCGTTAGATAGCCATAGATAGTGTCTTGGTCGTGGTTAGTAATCGTCAATGCAGCGTTAGAAATGTGAGAAAGAAATCTTAACTAACAATGCACGGCTCTTATAGGTTCTTGCACAAGGAAAAACATTCAGCAACAGTTTTTCCTAATCCAAGAAGTATACTAATCTAACGAGTGTTTTAATGTGTCTTAATTACTATTTCAAATGTGTCACACATAATCACAGTCATTTTAAAACTTGACATTCTTACAACAACAATGCAAGCCTACTTCCTTCAATATTCCCATAGGTCGATATGCATTTCATTCATGAATTATAGACGCCCAAAATACATTGATTTAACTCCGATTTTCAAATGGTAAATGCTTCACAGCCTCCACCTCAAAAAACGAGTACAGACGGGCTCGCAAATACTGTAGTGATTAATTTATTATAAAACTGCAAACATTTTTATAAAAAATCTTTTCCTAAAATTATCACTGCAAGCACGTCCGTACTTTCAACTCTTTAAAGTCCTTGTCGAATCCCATCAATCAATTTTAATCTCAATTTTTGAAAATCCTTATAGTTGTAAATCTATCTTAGCCTTACATTTACTCAAGACAAGCTGAAGTTCACGACTATTATATATTACCCATACGCCATAACTAACAAGAGATCGATCGTACTTGATACGTGAATCCTAAGTTGGAAGCGTTTTTCAATGCTTAGAAACGGTTACTAAACTGTATTAGATTTTGTTTCCTAAATATAAAGTTTAGTTAACCATAAGCTGACGCATGCACTTGTTTTTAAACTTGGAGTAAAAACTAGTAGTTGGACGGTTTGCTTTAAGAGTTGCCCAACAAACTACATTAACAATTAAATAATTATATCACTTAAGAACTTATGGTGGATGTCAGGTAAAAGGCAATGAATTTGAAATCCACACTATTTTCAACTTTAAGCTCTACCCCTAACTCAGAATCCCCTACTGATGTGACAGATAGCTCAAAAATATTACCAAGCAAATTCGTCATTAGTCTCAACCTTTGGAGTCCAAATTTTTGCATTAAGGTAAGGTTTCGCCAACTTTCATGGCATGACATGGCATGGTAAGGGTATGTCTTTCATCTCAGCTTATGTCTGATGCTTTGAACATTAACCATTTATCTATCCAGATAAACATAACATAACTCAGACTCCCATTAGTAGAAGAGATTGTTCCTTTTATCATTATTGACTCGGTGGGCCTCCCACGAGAAGACTATTAGTTAAATCACAACGTGTCACAAGGAATGTTGCCGCAAAAGGTAAATTATTTCCCTAATCCATGAATTCCTTTTTGTCCCCAAATCTTTGCTTCATAAAATTAACCAAGATAACTTTAGTGGATCAATTTATTACCCTGGCTCTCCACTCACTGTCACCTGGCACATTATGAAATCCCATATTCTTCTTATATTTAACGAAGAAGTAAAATGGCACAAACCCGTTTTACAACACAACGCTCCCAGACCCTGCCACTTACTAATTTCATGCATGAAATGAAATATCACCAAAACCCACTAGAAGAGTACTAGACCACAGTTTAGTCAGTATTTTCTTACAAAAATTGTAAAATTTGTGCGGGCCTGAGCATATTGTATTGTAATTATTTATTTCCATGAGCTCCTATCATTCTTTTTTGATCGGAAGAGTTGCAAATACTTATTTTGTGGGAAGTTTACCCACAAAGTATTTCGTCCATGGCAAACGGGTTGTCATATACTTGTCAAAATAAAAAGAAGGAACACCGACTGAAAGTTAATTACGCAACTTTTGACCCCTGCATCTTTAAGGGGAATTTGTCTTTCTGTTAAGCATACCAAAATCATATCACGGGGATTTTTGCAAGGATACTACATCAGCAGATAGATAAAACACTTATAATTATCCCGTAGCTTTCCCCCGTAGCTCTTTCAATAATAAAATCACATTCTAGGATTTATTTCTCGAATCGAGTTAGTTAAACCCGATTTTAAACTAGATCCATTATATTAATTGACGTGGAAGGAACAACAACTTTGAAATGGAAGGGGGTGAAATAGTTCTTGAAGCTAAAGGTAAGGGTCTATAGTCAACTGATTCTACACATTCTAGTTGTACATCTGATACATAAAACTTTTGATAGGGTAAATTAAATTAAATTGAGTAAATAAAATAATCAAGAGAAACCATTTAGTCACTGGCTAAGCAGCTTAGACGCTACTCCCTGTAGTTGTTGTAAGTTGTAATTGTAACTTCGTAAGTTGTAATAGGGCAGTACACTTATTTTAAATTGATCCAGTTTTTTCCTAATTTCCACACCGCGACTGATTAAAGAGGGCAACGAGTTGTTAGGCATGTTTAATAACCTCTGTTCAAATGGCTTCCAGATGCTAAACTGGGAATAAGAATTTAGTCATGCTAGACAGTTGAAGCTCAAAACCGAAGCATACGTTTTGCAAAATGAGGTAGCAACCTTTAATATTATGATTGAATTTTTATTGAGGAATAAAAGAGCCTAAAGCTAGACAACAACATATACAATTCATCTCGATTATTTTAAAAGTTACATAAATCCCTCGACCACTGCTCATACAGTTGACAGTTGATTAAGCAAGGTGGATAAGAAGATTTAAGTCAAAACCGAAGTTCATTCGATTGAGTTTAGAATTGTTGTACACTCCAGTATATTTTGTTAGTCTTACTACCCTATAGTTTTTAGTTGGGATTTGATTTGGTTTTTTATTTAAAGCACTGCTTATCAAAAGCAGCTGCTGGGGAGAACTACGGTTTCTATTATTTAGTTTGCGTTTTTTACTTTCGAAACTTGAACACTTAGTTTACTTCAACCTACGCAACACAGCTTCAACTCCTTTTAACTTTTTATGACAAGGTCATAATAAAAATAAATGATAATATTGTTTTGAGCAATAATCAAGGATATTTAAGACCCTTCTTAATCTCGCTACCATCGTGGCCTGATTGAAGGAAAGGTAGACCGATGCAATGGATCATTTTATGTATTATCATTATCATTACGATCTCTCTTTAAGCATTCTTGAATGGACTACTGGAAATGGAAACTGAAAGAGTGGACGACTTCAGATCATTAAAACTGGTTTAATAGGAATAAAAGTATAAAACGTTATTTTAAAACACGTTTTACATTGAATTGAAGTAGACTTATTTGATGAAGATGTTATTTAGATACTTTTACAAGTTTTATGGTAAAGTTAAAATTAATTCCCATTTTTCCCCTTAAAGCTAACGTAAGGGATTAAATAAGAGCTGCAGTAAATAAATAGCGATTATTGCTTATCCCTTCATAAATCATTGAAATCCTCTCAACTTATCCTTCCAGGGGCCACATTAGATTCCCATCTAAATAAATAATTGTGAGCCGCCCAACATAACAGATAATAAAGAATTACTAGTTTATTTACTTTAGTTTATTTATTCTCTAGTCTGTGTGAGTATTACTTTTTTTCTTGGTTTTATGGCTATATTTTCGTTTCATGCGTAAACTTTTTGTATGAGCTCAAATATTGTAAATAGCTAGAACTCTATTGCTTTACTTAAGCCTCTTTTTAACGTCTTAATTTTGGTCAGATTGCAATTAGGGATTAGTATGCATACATTAGTATTAGTGAAATCACACAAGGAACCATATCTGTCCACCCACTGATTACTATTACAGCAAAACAACAATCCAAATCCATCCATATTCCTTTGTGCAATAATCCCTTATCATACTTTCTAGTTCTGTAGAATAATATGAGTAGTAAAGCCATCATTTCTTCATGTGGAGTTTTTCACTAAATTACTACTTTTCCAAATAATAATCTATCGCTTGTGGTTTCAGTTATAGGTAGTAACATAACTTTTTTATCATCCCTTCCCAGGAGCATTTTACAGCAATTACCTAGAAAACTATCTCAGCATGAAGTTATGCTTATGGCACAAAAGGAAGCCTAAACTCAAATTTTAACCAAACCGTTCCTCGCCGTACATAGCCTGCTCCTTCCTATTTAAAAAATACATAACTTTTCTGTCTCCTGCTCCGGTTTTGACTATTCGTAATCTCAATTCATTGAAATTGTCGTATCAGAATCTTTTACTTCCCAGCTACATTCTGGAGTCAGAGTCTAATATTTTATCCCTTGCAAAAGATAACCCTCACCCTTCTATACTTCAAATCTAGAGATGCAACAGAAAAATATACCTCAAAGAATGAGCCAAATCTACCCCTCTTGTCTAAAAGAATACCGCAGCGATCCAGTGAAAAAACTCCAACTCCAACCGCAAAACCAACTCAATGACTTGGAACGATATTTCATAAGTCTTTTGATATGATTTTAACAACGATAATCTGCAAAGCTTTATGCCCTTGTAATACTGCTGCATCTTTCTTTCTAGACGACTAATCTCACGAAAGAAATGAATCAAGAATGAATGTTTACTATTTACAAGAAAGGTGCACAATAAGATTGCTTTACAATGCATTTTAAAATGTAAGCTTACAAACTCTTAGAAAAATTATTATAAACTCCGGTCGGATTATTCAAATCGGATTAAAATCTATCAAAAAGACTCCTACTGAGTTTCTTACTTTTTAACCAAGGAGTACCTCTAATTGTTAAACAGGTTTAGGATTATATCAACGTCCTACAAAAAGACACAGCGACAGTTTACTTTGTGTTTTTGATTCACTGGACCTCAATCTCAATTTTAAATTAACAAAAGGAGAAGAAAGGGGAGGCAAGCTGAGAATGAGTTTCTAATTTAATTGGATTAAGCTCAAAAGGGATTTGCATATGGGATTCAATTATCTACAGCTACAGCAAGCTCTAACTCACTATAAAATCATCAAAGGAGTTATTAGAGACTACAGGCTGCTGTTTTCAATACTTCAAGATACATTTTGCATGCAAGTAAATTCTCTTAAAAAAGCCCTGATTTACAACTATAAGTTTTAGATATTGTTTTAACTCACCGGTAGTATGGGAACCCTTGAGGAACGTGTAGATCCATGGGCATTGTGTGATGGGAAGGGTGATGAGCGTGAAGTTGGCCAGGATAGCCGTCTCCTGGTCCCATCATTTTGATACTTGCTTCTTTTAATCACCTTTACTAAAGTTTACGGAAATCTTCAGTTTTTTTTCAGTTTCACCACCAAAAGCCTTACATACGCTTCATTTAAGATGGCAATACTAGGTTCACTAACAGTAACTCATGTAATTCTTGAGCCAATGTTTAAAAAATTGAAGTCCTGTCGGTTTAAAAGTCAATTTGGACTAAAAATCTTTTCATTCTTCGTTAGTAAGCCTGACAATAAATCTGTCAATACCGTTCATTTCCGATATTGCTTTGTACTGTAATGTAATGCAATAATAATAATGAGTTGCAGTTAACTGTAATATTCCGGTCAAAAGTATTAAAACGGTTTTGCAGCCACTACTACTATAGTACTTATTATTGCTGATATTGTTGCTGCTACTCATCAGCCCTGCCGTTTATGGTACCGACAGACGAGAAGAGACGCGATAAAATAGTTGAAACATAATCATAAACATTTTCCTTCCAATAAGAATAAAGGTATTTTGTTTATGTTCAGCTTCAGAATGCCGTATTGATAATGTCCTGATCCTCACGATTGAGAATAAAATTAAACCACTACGGTTGGGCTGAGAAGAGACTGATCTAATGAGTTGCGGAGGGTGTAGATGAAATGATGATGTAAAAAAACTGCCGAAGTGTGAAACGCTGAATTTAATTGATGCCAATATCGGTACAAACTAATATTATAGTCGCAAGGGTGAAAAAATCTGAATAGTACAGTCCACTTTTTAATGTGAAGTCTACGTGAAAAAAGTTAGCAGCTCTTACATAGGGTGGGGCAAATTAGTCTTATAACCCTAACCACTACAAGAAAGTTGACAAGGATGGTGTTTTTGTGGCTGCTACTAATAATGTTGGATTTAACAAGTTTCGCATCGAAGTGTGAGTGAATTATCAAGTATCGCTAATATTACCTATCAGATCACCATACTCTGTATATTCTAATGTTATTTTCATCGACAAGCTATTGCACTGCAAATCCCAATCATGCAAGCAGTTGTAACATCAGTAGAATTGACATTTTTCTATTAAATTTCAAGTACTAGCAGCCCACTCATTATCACTCAGTTTTTTTTATCCCATCTCCCATGATAGTCAATTAAACTACGAACCCTGCTCTTTCCTTCAGTGTCAGTGTGAGAAGATGAAGGTTCCAAATAGAGAACTTGTTGAAAAGTGGTTTGAAATGTGGCTGATTTTAACTCTTGCCTTTGACTGTATCCAAATTGAAATTGCTCTGAATTAGAAGTGTTCTGAGTGTTACAGTTTAGGCAGGTAAGGTTGCCTTAATCGGACTGCTTGGCGTGGTCAGTTTTGTAGAATTATTGAAATTTATGTAGACTTTATGTAGATATGTTCCATTTTGAAAAAAAACGTACGTCTTGCTTCGACTTTTATTACTTTCTTCAACATGAAAAAAGTTCAATGCAATAAAAGTATAAATCGTTCATTAGAATCTTAACCCAGCTTATTAAAGGCTGACTTTCCTTGAAGATGAATGAAGTACTTTTTGCAGATAATAAATTTTGCTTTTTTATAAAAGTGCATAAAACAGCTTCTTTATCTAGTTCAAGTCCAGTGTTTCTTTAGTTGTATGTGGTCTGTGCCTGTGATATTGGCAGGCAGAAAGAGAGGTGCACTTGCAGAATATAAATTGGTTCACCAAAACCTAGCACGTATTCTTCTTGGGGGTTGAGTGAGGCTACTACTACTAGTTCTTATGATGTGAGACTGCAAGGCAGACAGATGAAAACCCTTGTCACGTTATCTCCAATTAAATTATACTCACGTTCGCAAGAAGGCTGGAATGTTCTTATGTTTGTTTCCCAACTTTCTTCACAAGTTGAACTAAAATGACCCTCCAGCTCTGATAAATACTTTCTTTCGTAGGAGCTGGAAATGGGTTTATTTACTGTCAAAATTATATCAAAGTTCTGTGGAAAACTTTTCTTCTCCTTCTGGATGCTTGTTTGTTTTTCAGGCCTAATGTCTCAAATTATATCGTATTAATTAATCAGAGGCAAAGAAGTGCCGACTAGAACTAGTATGTGCACAAAATTAAAGAGTTCCAAAGTAGCTGTCTAAATTATTTATATCAAACTCTACTTTCTGCCAGTAAGGGTCTTAGCAATCTCACTTTTAGAATTGTTCCTCAATATTCGATGCTAAAAGGTGTTTTGCCTGGGATCCATTTTTTAGTCTTCTACAACAAAACTTACAGGTGATACCGAATGTTTGTTCTTCACTCGTACAGTAAAATACGACTTCGATCAGTAAAAGAAATCCCAGAGTAAAAGTCTCACTCTGTCAGTCCTTATTTTATCCACAGGGATTCGTCTCAATTTCACCACTCAACTTTCCCAATGACAGTGCTTAAAGTCACTTACTAGGCTCAAACACTCCTTTGATTTCCTGTGTTAACTTTCATTACATTTATTCCGTTTTGAATATTACTTTTGTGGATTAAACTATCTCCAGTCAACAAGTTTCCACGAAATAAAAACTTGTTCTAATTTTCGCTGGAGATGAACCATCAATTCCTGTCCTTATATCGGTTTCGTGCAGCCACAATACTTCTTTGTACAAACCTAAATGTAGAAATGTACTTAACGTCTTCAATAAAACTTAATCAAACCCTCAGTTTGCTCATTTGCCAGTACTATCTCCTACTTTAACAAATTAGCCAATAATGAATGCCAACTGCATATCTCTTCCAAAAACTCCGTATAATCCTAATCCTCTTTCTCACACTTCTTTGTCAATGTGTTGTAATGCAATGCAATGAAAATGAGATGAGATGCGAAACCCTTTGACTTTACTTTACTCCTACCTTTTCCCCAATACAGGCAACTCAGAGCTCCTTCCTTTCTTACAACGTATCGCGTTGTTAGTGTCAGTGAAGCTTGCTGTAGTAATAAAGTTCAAGCAGTGGGAATAGCAGCAGCATCCGTGGTTGTAAGTTGTAAGTTGGCGTAGTAGTAAGTTTGTTCCAAGTGCATAAGAAGAAGGAGGGTTCTTACCTACTCCCGCCGAAGGGTTGGCCATTTCACGCGCAAGACGGCCTGCCTACTTTTTTATTCATACGTTCGTCGATGTTACTCATCTAAGAGAGTTTTTTTGCAGCGTTTTTTATTCCACTTTTATATTAAATATTACACACATCCTTCCAGCACACAGAACAGAGAGAGAGAGAGAGTTGGACAGACAGGGAATGGCTTTTAGGCTGGAGAAAAATACTCTCCAAAAAGTCTGAAAGACTTTGATCAGTTTTGTTTTTGTCAGTCACTTCGGTTCATATTAAGCTTTCCTCTGGTTGCTTGGACCTTGCAGTGTTTTGTGATGCTTTGGATGAGATGGATCCATCCTAAATGGCTTGGTAAATTGGATGTTTTGGCTATGCTTTGTAAGGTATGGCTTTTTCACTGCAATTGAAGGATGTTTTGGAGGTTAGCCTTTATTTTTGAGCTGTACTATTTTGTAGAATGATTGGTTTGAAGATGTGCAGAAGATTTTTGGGTTTTAGACCTGCTTTACGAAAACTGTAAAGGTGAGGATGCGGCTTCTGTGAGGAAATTTAACTTGTCGGAGTGTAGAACGTCGGACGGACATGGAGGCATTTCCTGGAGGAATGAGCATATAATTTTGATGCTTATATTGTCCAATGAACAATTTATCATTGTTCGATGACCTCAAAGATTCTCTAATAGTAAAATGTACCTAATGCCCGATTAATTATTTATAAATAATGTTTTAAGCAGAGAAAGTAAACGTTTACTTCTCTCTTCCGTTGGATATATTTTCCGATAGTCTCACAAGGTGAGTATTTTTCCAGTCAGTTGGCTATTATTGAAATAAGTAGCAGTTTATTATGTAGTAAAAAGTTAGAAACTGTCTGTAGAGGGTATCATTATGACCGCTTGACCGGACATCGCTTGTTAAACTGGTAATAACAGTATTGTATGCAGCTTTAGTTTACTTTGCTCAAACTATTCGGATGGACTTTGATGGGACTGCTTTTGATAGCTGATTACTCATTTTCCTTTTTTCTTTGTTGTATTATTACTGTTGGATAAGTGAATCAGATAAGTTAAAAGTGGATGAGATAGATATAGATATTTAATGGCAGTTTAATCAGATTTACTGGTTACTTTTATCCTTAATCGTTTTTTCCACTACCTCTACCAAATGTCGTGGACGTGATGTTTTCTACACAGTTACTTTTAAATGCACTTTTACTTATAAAAAACTAAACTTAAAGTAATGCTTTACTAATAAAGAAAAAAAGTTGCTTAGAAGACTCTATTCAGTCTGCAGTAGACAAGCTTTATTTTTATTATGCAAAATGTATTTTAGTATTCATTTTAGCTTTAGTTCTGTCGTCATATCATATCGTATCGTGATCATGATGCAAGGAAACTTATTACTGTTTATTGCATAAGTGCGAGATGGTATTATCAAGTCGTTACTTACTCTGGAATTTTGCCCAAATCGTGAGATAATTTTGTACTACATCACATCACAAAAATGCAATGAACCAAGCCAACCCAGCTAGTGAGTCATGAGTGGTAATTTATTAAGTTGTGAAACCCAAGTGCCGATTTTAACACATTTTTATCCCTTGCTTCATTCATTTACTGTCAGGGAAATTAATTTCAAGAAAAAGTAAAAGTGTGATTTTGATTGTGTACTTGTGAATTTATTTTTTATGTGTAGAAAAAAACAAGATAAGGTAAAAATTAAATAATTGTTTACTTAATTATCGCTGTTGTGATACTTAATATACATAGGACTACAAAATAATGCGAATAATGTCAAAATGTTGACAATTTTCTGTAAAATATGCGATTGGCGATGAAAAACACTGCTCCTTCTGTAACTGTAACTTCTATATGAAATCCAGGCAATGATCCAGGCCTAATGCATTGTTTCAAAATATTTTCTTCCTTAGTGTCCGAGTCAGAAAGCAGAAACATTCCAAGGAGAAAATATTTATTTAAATAAGACACTGAAAGATGGGATTCTGAATAATTTTCTACCACACCGCATAAATTCCTTCAGAATATCTCTAACTACTCCTGTAGTTGTTGCTTCTTTAGCTTCTTAAGAAATAAGGAACCGAGGCGAGGGGTGAAAAATTGAATATCGACAAGAAAAAGAGTCCCTATCAATATGACCAAGTGGGGTCACTTGGTTGGTACGTGGCCAAGTCGTGCTGAGATGACTAATGGGAGAATATATTGGGACCTCTCCAGGGAGTCGCGTGCCAATATGGATTTTTTCAAAGGATATTTCAATCGATACATTCGTCTTGGTCTTACGCTGTTTTAACACATAATCACTAATAGCCTTTATCCTTCTAATTTCTAGATATTTTATATTCCTCATCCATTAAAAAATTTACCATTGCGTACATGAAATCACAATCACAATTAATAGGACCGGAGTACTACAACTCTCCGTTGTTCTGATACAAGCTGTGAGATGTGCTTAAACACCGCAGAGCCTGAATTTCCATGTTATGAATTAAGTTTAAAATGCTGTATACGGCTGTAACTTGTAACTGTGTAAAAAGTGATATGATACAAGTGAGTAGTTGACGAGTGGCATTAACAATAATATTATTAATAGCTATGAATCCTTCATAGAAATTCATGCGTGAATCGTTTATCCATTTATTTATTGCTTATTTGCGCGTAGTATTGTAACCAACAATTCACTGCCCAGCCCAGCCCAAGCAAAGTGAAGAGGTTACGCTAATAGGATACGCTCCGTGGTATGAAAGACTAATGATAATCATCATTAATAAAATTCATCTCTAAGAAGATGCGTGAAATATTGGAGAGTTGTTGTTACTTGTTGTGTAAATCTTTAATCGAGTTCCACATGAGTTCAGGTTGCTTATTTCTTCTTTAACTTTAAGCATCAGGTCGTGCATCCGTTAATACATGAGAAAGTATCTTTACTACTTTACCTTAAGTAGTAGTAGAAGAACGTAGGTCGTCCGAAATTTTCCAAACAGCAGTATTTTTACTACATAAGTGAACCTCCTGTGGTGTACTGGTGGTTAAAATAAACCACACACGAATCGTCCAACACAAGTCAAAGGTTATTTCTACTTTATTATAAAATCTCTGTAGCAGTACACAACTATCCGTTCTTTGGTTATTAGTGGAAACTTAAGGCATTGGATGAGTATTAAACGCAAAATGACGCTTAAATGTAAATATAAGGCAACTTTTACTATAGAGGAGAATAATGATGTTAAAATATCTGTCGATTGCTCATTTGATTTTAGAATCCAGAGTTTTATTTATTTACAACAATAATCGACATTTGCTAAATAATTTCGTGAAGCGCTTGGGGATTCTTCGTTATTAAGTACTGAAAAGAGGAATGACAAATCGATCTTAAAATTCTTATAAAAGTTCATTAAGAAAAGAAGGGATTGCGTGCACAAATCTACCGATCGCGGTGGTTATATAATCTCAATTCTTGAGAAAAACGTAGCAAAAGTAGTTCCGCTGGTTATTTAGTTATATACTGTTGTTTTATTTACGTATATAGCGTGTGATTGCGAGTTAGGCTGATTTTGATTGTTGAGTGAGTGGAGTTTTGTGTCTAGGTTCTTCATTTAAGCGGATTAGTTAATCTCATCCTACCTATGTACGTACATATTATTTAATTTTAGTACGTAGGGTTTGAGTATTTCTTGGTATATCATACGTATAGATAGAAAGTAGTTGGAGATTGAGGGACTTTAATAATTTCTTTGAGGTCCCAGCTCCAGACAGATGATGATTTCGGACTCAACCACAGACTTCCTTTGATGATGAGGTCAATTACTCCAGAATCTTTGTTACTCTTTCTTGCAGCTAGACGAATAATCAGGCAGCAACCTGGGACTTTGGATGTAGAACTGCTGCTGGATGTAAGCTCTACCGATGGAACGAGCAGGTGGCTTTACGTACAGAAACATGAAGGGAGGTGAATTTTGTAGAACTTCACAGTGGTTTCTGAATAAGAGTAATGTTAAAATATGAAATAAAATGCTACTGTTTAAAATAATTGCATAAATGCCATTTTTTATTTTATTTTAAGAACCATTTTTTAAAAACAAATATGCAAAGCTTCTACTACAAATTAAAAATCCAGCAAGTAGGGTGATAATTTGCTTACATGACAGATATCTATAAAGAGATTCAAGGAAAGTTACTTTAACCACCGCTAGCATCTAAATACCTAATATCCGGGATCTAGTACAGCAATGTTATAATGAGATAAGATCTAAACATAGTGGGTATTCTGATTAGCCGAAATGCGATGCCACCTCACCACAAAGCAGTAGTCACAAGGGGTAACGCATTAACTAGAATTCTACTGAAACTAGGTAACTGACGGATACAAAATCACAAGTAACTGAAACTTGTGATTTAAACACAAAATATCAGAAGCCATGTCAGTCATAAACTTCAGCGATGTAGTTTTACACATGAGAAGTAACTGAAGTAAAATTATGTTTGATAGGAAGGAGACAGGCTAGAATTACCTTGTTCAAAGAAAGCGAGATTTATGGGGAAGTCGTGGGACGTCATAAGTGTGTGACAGAGTGCAATAAAATAATCAAGATAATGAATAGACTCGCTCCAGATCAGAAGAAGCCCTCCCACCGTGAATTACACAAGAAATAAATCTAGCACGACAACTCCTAATTTGTCACACTACTTTAGTTTACATATGAAGCATTGTATACTACAAGTGGTAGCGGCCAAGGTAAACGTAAGGCAATGCTAACTATGTCCTGTCACTTTGTTTGTAATGTAAGAATGACCTCTTCTGGGACTAATATTTTACCATCTTACATTTTTCTTCATAAATATGAATTCATACCTTCCACTGCGGACGGGGATACTTAACTAAAGCTAGTGCTACTGCTGTCTCAAACTTTAAACGGCAGCTCATAAAGCTTTTTGCAGTAAATTATGCAAGGACAAAAACTGGATTGTTAGTTCCTAGCATTCCGTTGTAACAATTTTTCTGATTTTAAAAGCATAATGCTTGTCATAAGATAATGTGCAGAAAGGGTAGTGCTTCTTCTCTTCTTTGATGAATGTTCGTGTCTTTGAGTGAATCTGATCGCTATGTATTCTCAAATGGGCTGTCGGATGTTGACGGACAATACGCCAGAAATGAAGTTGGTCATAGTGAGACTATGAGCTATAACCGAACTTCAATTCTTACAACGGATTTAAGGCCTTCTTTCCGGTCTTTATAATTATAAAGACCTGCACCATATAAAATTGAAAGGATAGTGCGAGCATAGGAGGGAATTAATATTAAATTCTGGAAACGCAAAAAATTGAAACACACATGCATTTTTGCACTATTTTAATATTTTAAAATACTTTTACCTCAAGCAAAATCTTAATAGCATTTAGATAAAGCTTTTCGTATATTTTTTAAAGTCAGCCATCATTAAATCAATTTTCTTTCTAACTTTTTTACTTTAAACCCACTGCATCCCTTAACGCCAAATATTCTTTCTTACGTAAAATTATTTTCTTTAAAATTCCGTCTAAACGAACCCCATAAAACCCTTTTCTTCTAGCTTAACTTAAATCCTTCACTTCGCATCTCAAACCCCCCATAAAACCCCCAAATCATTATTTGGACTTGTTTCAAATTATTTTTTTAAAACGTTTCATTCGTTCACGATTTAAAAAAAACTTCATATTGCATTGCTACAGTTAAATTCTTCAGTTGAGAAACTGTCAAAAAGGCAAGTAAAAGAAGGGACTAAAGTAACACAATATTTGGGGGAAACAACTACCAAATTAATGTACCAATTCATTCACAATATCCACATACCTTAACAGTCTGGCAAATGCCAGGCTCATGAATTTACATTGTAGAATGAGTAGGAATATTCTAAAATATCTAACCAGCAAACATCGCATTGCAGGTAAGCACTTCGTATTTATTCGGGTCGACCTGGCATTGCACTGATGAGGTCATGGACAGACCATCCAGAATGGACTGTCAGCTTTCCTTAGTAAGGTCGACCCACCTCTAATAAATGAAAGTAAAGCGACTACAGTAAATAAATGTACAAGTCCGTACGGATTACGTGTAGAGTCGACTGCAAAATATTTACACATCCGTCTTATTACGTGAAAGGGACACTCTTCATTATAAATATACAGCTGAAAAGATCTTGTTTTAAATTGTCCTCCTGTTCCTTCAATTTAATCGTAATCTCTCACGCTGTATTGTAGACAATGTTTTTCGCACTAGCTAATCAACTATTTTTTTTATTGAAAACCTACCTCAAAAATGGACTGATGGACATACCGTCAAATCAAACTAGTTGGGGATCCAACCAAAACTTTTTGAATGATAAATTCAACATAGAGGGGTATTTGGGAAACCAAATAGTATCATAGTTTATTATGCGGCTGAAACTGACCTTTGCAACAATAAATGTTAATAGCCGTGTGGGAACTGGAAAATGTTGTAGAGCTTAATCCAATAAAGACGTTTTAGAAAAAACTAGCTCTGCAAAGATTGTTATGAGAACTTTACACTCTCGCTACAACATTATTTTTTTAATTTAGCCCAGTATACCGTTCTAATGTGTAGCAACTCTTTTGCAGAAACTCAATTGATAAAGGTTGCAGGTAAATTATACTCCATGCATAAACATTTTAAAGCTTTTTTAAAGCTTTTTCAACCCAGCAAAACAAGAGGTAGGTAATCGATACCATCACATAACATCACCTCACCATTCCAATGGAATGCTCTTATCGTCTGATGATCATAGAAATGTCATTTCTTCGTTCGTCACAATCATTTTTCACTCTGCCAAAGCTGCTTAATCAACTTTTACAGACAGAAAAAATTGACAGAAGGGTCCATCCATACAACATACAGAATGCAGTCTGTTTCACAATGCCATCGCTCTAAAAAATAAAAAATATTGCGAACTCCTTTGCTGAATCTAACAGAAATCAAGTTTACTTTATGCCTAGCGATAGTATAGCTGCCGTGAATAATACACGGACGAATATGTTATTGGTGAGGAAATAAGCTCAAGCATATTTTAGCAAGATTGCTATTGTAATAGACCTATTTACTGAATTTACTTCTACGGTTGTGATTATTTGCAATTCCAACCTAAAAACCCCATCAGTCATTTAGTTAAACTTCAAAGTGGAGAAGAAATGTATCTCTTCTCCTTCCAAACTGCTTTGTACTCGTACTACACAAACACGACGTTATTAATTGTAGCAGTTGTAAAAATGTAAAAGAAATCCAACCGAGAGTCTGACTCATGTGCGAATTTAGCCTAAAAAAATTAATGACTCCATTACACCTTAACGTGTATGTCAGTCTGTTGCCTTTAGGTTTTTCCCAATATCCTTTCCCGTAATAATATTATAAAACTGTGCAAGTATATAAGTTAGAAAAGTAATAGGTTATAAAAACCAATCTACTACAACTCATTCTCTACAAATAAACGGTTAATTCTTCACTTAAGATGTTTTGAGGTCGGCTAATTGTTTCATTGCGGTGATTTATGACAAATTTTATTCTTATGGTGTAATAAAACAGAAGAATCAAATGAAACTTTTTAGCCGACTGGAATATACCTTTATAATTACTATAATTTATGCCAGCCTGTCTAATTATCTCTTCAAGTGTTCGGGGAAGCGATCTAGACGTTTTCCCAGGTTTAAGATCCGTATCAACTAAGTACGCTTTCAGCGCCTATTTGACGTATAAAGTTCTAGTTTTTAGTGTGGAAGAAAACTGCAATACCATTTTTTACTTGTTCGTGCTAGGTACTTTTACCATATTATTCTTATAAAGGAAACCCTACAGCAGAATGTCCGGTCAATTGTCAACAGAGTCTCACCTCACGTACAATGTATAATGTAAAGTACATGCGTAACAAAATTTTACAAGAGAAGCGTACATCCATACATGGTTGAAGACCTACACCTACTACGTTACATTTGAATACACAAACCTAACGCTTGAACGCAATTAAATACGGCAAGCATATATTTTCATCCCCATTCCCTTCATAAAACCCCTTAAGGGATTCCCCATTGATTTCAGGTAGGTACATACGAAATCGCTTTCTATCCATCACAAAATTTCAATATACCCGGAGCCGGAATTACAACCGGTAAAGCAACCAACAGAGGTTGGAGAGAATCCATCCATCCAACGATTCATCAGTTCTCAACAGGACACTGAAAAATTTAAATTTAAAATTCCTAATAGTTTGAGACTGTCTTTGAAGCTCGTGTATAGGTACTATGTTGTATATTATGCATGATTACTACTATACAAATTCACATCTACAGTTGTGTAGAGAAAGCCTTAACCAAAACACTCCAAGAATATCAATGAATTCTCTTATTTCTTAATGGGCACATGCCACTCTTCTATCAATATTTATTCTACAAGGAGAATCCTAACAGAATGCACACACATAAGGGCCCAACCAAATCATAATATTACTACTGTACTGCCATTCCTTAGATGAACGTAAAAAACAAATCTTTGATTCAAATTATTCTCCACTTCATAAAGCTAATCATCCTAACCTGTCTATTTCACTGTCACGGCACATATTATAACTTTATTCTATTATTTTAAAGAAACATATCTACCTTGTCAAAAAGCATAGACCCTATTGTTACGTTGTTATTTATATAACAGTCATTGTTGATGTGAAGTAAGAAGTATTAATTTCAAATATTTAATTTAAAAAAACCATCAAGTATTTACAGCAATAAATTACTTTTTCAAACATCCATCCGTCCAAAGCAAGTATTACATTTTGTAGTAGCAGCAAGAACTTAAGTTAAATATACTATGCATACTACACAACATTACCATATAATTTGGCATTTGTCAAAGGAAAATGATGAACAACCCAGTTGAGTGACTGATGTATTCAAAAAATAAATATGCAGTAGTCATCCCGTCACTTTGAAACAAATAGAAATGGAAATCTTTCCTGTTCTTCGTAATCAAAACCATAACAAGCCTAGGCTTCGTAAGCCTAGAAGCTGAGACTTCAAGTCAAGCTGCAAAAAAAATGCATCTGCTTCTTCTTTATGTCTTCTCTCCTCGTTAGTTTTCTATTTATTTATTACCTCACTAAACCAAACTGATAGCATACAGATAACTCTGACCTACTACTAACTCTAGAAGATGCCTTACCTTGTCTTATTAACTACAATAGGAAAAGATATCCTACTAAGGATAAGGTGAGAGGGACAGCTAAGCTGGGGAAATTCGATGAGCCTTGTCCACTTATTTTTTATCCATTTGATATCAATGGATTAAGTGTCATTTACTTTCATATTCTTTTCTTCTTCTCTATCATTTCCTCTGTATGATAAGCCTTCCGATAACAATAAAATTATTTATCTATCTTATTATTACTTCTAAGTTTGGAGCCCTTGAAGCTTAATTTTTTTGTTTCAAATTTGAATCCCACAAATAAATTGATGCGATAGATTAAATACAGAAGAGGTAGAAAGTCAAGCGATCCGAAGAAGGATAGTTTCAGTTTCGGTATCTGTAAGATGAACAAAACGCTCCCTGTTTCAACTTGCCTATTGGTAGTACTAACTTACACAGAATAGGAAGCAGAAACCGGCACAACACAGCAGAAAGTTCTGTCAGAGCTGATAAGATATTTTTTGAAGAGATAAGGGATGACTTTTTCTAACCCCGAAATATTCGTAAGGTAAGGCAGCAACGGTAGGATAATGATATGCTACAAAGAGATGGAAAGGGACTCCCTGCAACTGATTGACATCTTCCATCATCTCCCATCTCAGCTGCTCATCTCATAGCTGTAGGGATAGCATAGAGTACTTTCTACTCAGTTTATCGAAGAAGTGCCGAGATACTTCCATCAATGTCCTTACTGGTTAGTTTCCACCATTATAAAATGTTTCTTGAGGTATACAGCCTTCAACCAAGTTTTACTTACGAGGGCTAAGGTAAGAGCGCGACCGATCTCATAAATATGTCACTTATCCTCTTGTCATCTCTTCTCCTTGGAGTTGAAGAGTGGAATATAAATTTATTGCTGGGAAAGATGGCCTTTGACCATATTCATACTTGTTGGCTTTAACAAACACTGCTCAACAGTAAGAGTAACAGGATGTTGGACGAAAGACATAAACGAGTAAGTAGATAGAGATATTTTGAGAGCTCTTACAAGAACAAGCATTACAATTACAACCCATTATTGTTTTAATCAAGGACTTCATCCAACTGGTAATTAATTGGAGTTCACAACGAATGTCAGATGGATTGATAATTTGAAAATGACAAATTGAATCCCTCTTCAACAACTAACTCCTGTGATACGCAGCCCCAAAATAGGAATAAGCTTGTGTTTGCATTTACAAGGGATGAGTAACCTGCAAAAATATACTTGCCAGAAGATTATCTGATGATAACCAAGAAATAGCTTTAACTGCAAGAATGATTGGGTCGGCATTGGAATCCTAAGAACTTCTTGAAGAGAAGTTGTGATAGATTTAAAAATGTATTTTATTTAGGCTGTTTTTGGCATTATTGCAGATTTTAAGCAGGAGTTGATTTTTAATTATGAGGTCATGCATGCAGTTGTCTATACAGTATGCTCCTGAAAACGTTAAAAGGATGAAGAAGAGTTGATGAGTTACAACATTTGTTGCAAACAAATATGCAATGCACCTATTCTTAAGACGTTTTAATGGATATTTTAGTACAAAGCTGCTGAATTATTACCTCGTCTTGAACTTCTATTTATTTGATTTGTTTGTAGATTAGCAGACTAAAGTTAAACGTTATAATATGCAAATAACGGCAACATGTGGAATTAAATCGGCTCGTACGTAGAAGTCGGTACTGAAAATATTTAACAATTTTGAGATAGAGAAACTTGAATTATTCGTTAAGTTTGGAATTTTAGTGCAACCGACAATTGATCCTAATAAATCTAACAATTTGAATTTTCAGATCAAGATTTTTTTCTACGTGTGAAGAATGCAGGCTGCTTTTTACAAAAGAAATTTAAAAATCGATAGTCATAAACATTTCGTACAGGCAAGTTTAGGTTTTTATGACCTGCTATTCTAAGCTAATAAAAATGTTTGCTGCTTTTCTTTTAGTATTCCTAGAGCAAAACTTGTACAACTATTTATTGAAAACTTAAACTGTCAATTTATCGTCAGAGAGTGGGGCTAAAATTATAGATTGTTTTGTAACAATCTTTTCATTTTAAACTTTTTTAAAGCAACGCTTTGTTAATTAGCCACACAGGCGCTACTTTGATTGACCTTTTAATCTTAAATATACTAATCGGACTGCAAGAAAACGTTTGTCTTTTATGAATGACAACCCATCAGTAATATGTTTCTCTCATTCTTTTAATAATGAACCTAAAGGGCTCCAACTCAGCATTATAAGGCGAATAATAACTTATTATTTTGTGTTTTTGATAGGTTCGCTTACATATAGCATCTCCATTCAAGCCAGCTCATTGTCGATCTCTTTATAATGATCATCACTCTTAGTATATGCACAACCCATACAATTATAAAAGACCAAGCCAAAGTAAGCCCGAAGTAAAAAGTGAACAGGAAGTGATATAAAAAACAATAAAAATTCAAAGTAAAAGGACCACTTATACCAAACTTGACCATCCTGGTTTAGTTTAGTTCATTTATGGTTTACATGCTGCACATTTATTGGTAACAGATCCACTTTTTAACCTCATTTCATCATTAAAACATCCTTGTACACATTATTCACCATTCAAAAAGCAACTATAAAGCATTGCCATAGATAGCAAGTAGCAGAAGCCAGAAGTAGTGGAGGAAACAAGCTTTTATCCTTTGGCCGATTTTATACCTCCATCGTTTACATATTTCTTTTTAATTCAAAGCAGTCTTTCTGCTACTACTATTAGAGCTAAAATCCATCATTAGCAACTAAGCTACTGGCTACCTAACTCCATGCCAAGTGAAACCACACTAGGCGCAAGTATGTTATTTTTAAGACAAGACCAAGTAAAAGCCAAACTTGTGTTGGTAAAACCATCTATTATTATGATGAGTAGGCAGGCAGGCAGGGAGCAAAGAGGTTTACAAAAATCGAAATAGTAAAAAACTCATCTGTGAAGAATGAAGTATTCAAAACATAAAACTCCTTTGATAGGCAGCCTGCCTGCTACTGGATGTCCATTTGGAGAGATTAACTGCCCCTAGTCTTAAAATGACACAGGCGAGCGAATCCTCCTTGAGGCTAACTTAAGTTGAGTTGAAGTTTTTTAGACAAGTGGAAATTGTATCGTAAATAATTTCTTGAGAAAATTATTTTAATGAGAATTCGAGCCAAGCTAACTTGTTAGTCTTCACCTAGTCGTACGTAAACGTAACCCTTCTTTTTAAACTGATCATTCATAAGTTTGCAGACATAAATAATGAACAAATCCTGCATAACAGAAGCATCAATGGTCATAAAGGTTAACTAGTACGACCGTATTGCGTGCTTTAATTTCCCTGGGGAAGTATTATTTATAATTTTAAAAAATCTCAGAGATATACATTTGAATTAATCTTAACATGAAAAATTACATAGTGAGGAGAAATTATGCCAGGCGTAACTGTTAAAGGCCTTTAATAGTTCCCTAACTATAACCTAAATTACGGTATTTGCTTATTTAATGCCACCAGCTTTCTTATTGTATGTCTAAGACTCTGAAGGAAGGCCAACCAGCTACCCAGAAAAGCTAAACTAAAAAAGGTATCCATCTGAAATATTATCCGACCATCCCATTTAACTTATTAGTACTTACTTACTCACTAACAGTTGTAAAAATCATGGAGGTATTTCTCCCTATCTCCGTATCAGGGCTGGGATGGGTGTGTTTTATAATCAAAATTGCAAATTGACAGTTTGATTTCGCAAGAAGTAATTGGATTCTTGAGGATTATCATTTATCAACTGGGCGAATGACATTTCACTGCAAGTTCTTTTTGCTCATGCCAAGCAAATGTCTATGAATCTGCAGAGATTCCTCTCTGATAAAACTTTTTTTTATAATTCATCTCAATAGCAAATAGAGGATATTTGCATACGTAATTACATAGTGAAAATAAATAACTAATACTTAAACTGTTTGTAGATTTAACTATCTACAAATGGTAAATTGTTTGTAGATACTTGTGAGATCAAGAGCAACTTTGTTTCATATGCAACTTTTCGTATTATATTTTTAATTCAGAAATCACACAAATAAGCAATGTTGTTGCTTAGCCATATAGATAGAAGGAGAGGACTGTTTCAATACAACTAAATTCTAGTTATAACGTATTTTAGAGACAATACAAAAAGAATAGCAAGGGAGGGGAAAAGACAGAAAGCAGAAAGAATGGCTTTGGCCTGAGATATTTAAATGAACCGAGTTTTCTGAGATGAAAAAAATTATCTGTATCATTTTATCCAATGGTGCATTAAGGTTTATCCCTACTATTACTACCCAACTTACCATTGTCAGGTCTCAAGGGACACTTTCAAAAATACGTTTCGGCTTATAAAAAGTACCCTGAAGATCTCTTTTTATTTGGCATTATTTATTTCAACCTCCATGTATACAATGATATCTATGCATACGTGAATATTTGTTTTAGCCCTTATTTAGCCAGCCCTTCATATTCCTTCTTCTAAAGGAAATACTACAGTATAATTTTTAACCGTTTCTTTGTAGAATATATGTAAAGGAAGTTACATAGAATTGGATTCAAATCGCTTAGGTTCGTTTTGTTCTGTATGTCATAGGAATTGTGTAGATATTAAGAAAATTCATTGCTGTGCTTTCAGATTCAACTTACTTTTCCTACCGTTTGTAATCTCGTAAAAGTTTTAAATCGGTTTTGTACGATCTGAATTTCTTATGATATGGTACATTAGAGAGATAAAATGAACCGTATCATTCAAAATGACCCTATTTGTGGGGACAAATTGGGATATTTATTTCGGTTTTGTCTTCTTGAATACTAAAGAGCTTAATGGAGCCTTATTAGATGGGAAAACAAACTATGAACCAAAAAAACTGATAGAAGAATTATTCTTGCAGTTTTATGCGTTCAAGTCCGTTTGGTATATTTATTTGGAGGTTTTGGAGAATTCTCAATGGCATACGCATAAAAAGTCAATTCTGAAATTCGAATAGAAACGAGGTAAAGTAAATGTCTACTATGGAAAATAGATTTTACATTTATCATGTAGAAAAGTAGACAAAGCAATTAAATCTTACCATCTTTTGCTTTTGAACACACGATTTTGCTCTGTTTTGCTTAAGCCAGACAGGTGGCAAGCAGAAGCTAAAACTGTGTTTGTTGTATGTAAGGTTATTTTAATGTAGTACATATATTTCATTTCACGGCCCGAAATTTTTCTAAAACACTCGCTTACCTGTGAATAATAAATGATTCGATTGTGAATTATATGTGGTAATTATCAAAATTGCACCTTTCTGCACTGTAATAATTATTGGTTCCACTAAACACATCGTTGTTCAATTTATTTACGTTGCAAAGAAAGACTTCTCTATCTCTAGGCTGTCGATTTGTACTGTTGCGTTTGTGAGGTCCAAACTTTATCTATGTACGCAAGCACGCGATAGCTGTGTACTTTAATAAAGAAAATCCCATAGTCAATTAACCTACTGAACTTTAGTTTTATCGTGGCGAGAATGGTCCTCTGGATGAATTTTAATCGTATTTATTACAAAAATTTGCCTCTTTTTACTACTTGCAAACGTTCAAACTACTTTTACAGCTTTATGAAGTTGAATTAAGATAGAGAAATAGAGATCGCTTGAGCGTTCTTGCCAATCGAGATTAATCTCTTTTACAAAATATATTAACAAAACGGCCGGACATAATAATCATTATCAGAATGCGTAAGAACTTTTCCTCATGAATTAAAACTCACCTGCTAGTTTCACAAATGTGAAACCCTTTAATTAGTCTTCAATAATTATACGGATGAAATTCTCCCAAATCCTATTAATTATTTGTTACATAAACATCCTATATGCATACACTTATTTCCTAAATACTTCTCCAGCTCCAATTTGAGTTGTCTGAAAGACGAACAGAAACATTGTACATAGAAGCCAAGACAGATAAAGCAGAGTAAAAAGAAACAATAATTAGTTCAAATTATCATATAAATTAGACATCCTTAAACCAAAAGACCTCCCATGCTTCCGTGTAATTGAAATAAAATCCGGTTAAATATGCATTTACTCAGTTGGTAAGTATTATATTATAGATAGATGATTTCTTTAGCTTAAAACTAAACGAAACGAAAGTGAGAAAGCCAAAAGCTCAACACCTCAGGTGGTTTTGTATACAAAAACTCGACAGAATTAACTCAAATCAGAACATATTTCTTAAGAAAACTTTTAACCAAATCAAATTCTAATGAAAAGTAACCATCATACAAAAACTGATATACTATTCCATAGGATGTACACAGGTGCTAACTAACTGACCAAAAATAACGCCGAAAACAGGTCCACCTGGACAACCAAAGCAAAAACTCCTCATAGCGTGACGGGTAAAAAGTAATCAGAGTCTGCTATGCTGCTGCCTGGTGCGGTTAAAATAAATTCCTGCATGCAATTCCTTACACGGCTCATTAATTGATTTGCGTGCTACGCACAATCACGTATGTATGTATGTTCAGATAATTTATAATCCCATGTTCTGTCTTCTGTTTCTCTTGCCAATGTGTAGGATGTGATATGTGTTAACCCGTTCCGAAACTCGTACTCCGGGTACTTTATTACTGACGAAAGAGATTATAATTTGTCACTCGTCCATGCTCAAATAGCAACAAAAAATAGTGCGTTAGTAACTTAAATCACATTAATTTGCACCGAGGTCGTTAGTCAACTGCACAGCATTTGTGATTTTATCTCATTGTCTCATTAAATCCCGCAAACAAAGTGCATAATTTGATATTTCCTATCATTTATATTCTGAAGTGTAACTCAGGGTCAAATTTATGTTTTAATCGTTTCAAAATAAAAACTTAATCGCATGCATGCACAAGTATTTCAAAGGAGGCCCGACAAACGTTCCGTTCACTTGGCGAATTCTTTGGCAAAAATTTGATACCTAACTTGAGAAATTTTCTCTGGCGTTATCACATAAAGCATTAAATACTATAAGGAGAAGGACATATGACAGGAAACTATTATCAAGTGAATCAACAAAGGATCTGACTGCATTGCATGTGAGATGTGACTGTTCCTGGGGGAAAAGACATTTAAAGTTAAAACGTAATGTTATGATTATGTCTATGGTCACAATAAAGAACAAGTTCCCCTCACTCAAGATAAAAATTCTCGTTCTTGATTATTGAATCGACAGCAGCATGCAGGAGGATTACATTATGTAAAAGGAGACTTAAGATTACTCCTTGCAATTAAGACATTTCCCCTAGAGCTTGATGGGCAATTTAATTTCAAACAGTGAGCAGTAGTGCTGCTGGGCCTACTGGTTCTACTAGAAAGATGACAACAGTCAAAAGTGCTGGCTGAGCAAACAGGTGGAAATTGTCATTGAAATTTTTTTAAACACAATTAAAACCGACCGACCTTTTTACTCGATACCACTCAGGTTTTTTCTCTCCAGTATTTCATAAACTTGCTTTTAGAACTACAAGCTCTAAACTGCGAATAAGATGACAGGAGACAAGGCTCCAGCAGGCAGGAAAGAAATGTCAGTAATAATAAGAAATCAACAGGATGTTAAGGTTTTTATTCCGAAGGGTCCTCCTCTACTTTTCTATCACTGTCCAGGGAAAAGAGAGATAATAAAATACAAGTCCAGCAACTGCGGCAGAAGTCTCATTTCATTCTGTATTTAATAGTACAAGAAAGTATATTTAGCAATGTTAAGTTTTATCAATGTAGCCACTCGTCTTAAAGGATTGAATAAACATGGTCAAACTTTATTATGAGGTTCTAACCTGGAAAATACATTATGAAGCTAATAATGATGAAATAAAAATCATACTGAGTGGCTGGTGTACTTAAGGGTAAGGCATACAGGGCAACAATTTCCTGAACTGGACAGGCAGGTGTTGAACGAACGGTGGACAGCTTGACTTTTACTGGATGGGCTTAAAAGCACGGAAAAAAAAATTTGGTACATACTGCAAAGCTTTGAATAAGAGATTAAGTATTGCATTGATGTTGAAACTATTAACAATGGGCCTGCGTTGCAGATGTAAAATAACTGATGGCTTTTAGACATTTCTTGGATTACATTTGAATACTACAAACTACTACACGGAAATTATATACAAGAATTTTTACAAAGCAATATAAAATGAGGTATTAATCGTAATTATGCGTAGAGGGGGTGGCTTTTAATCTAACCAGAAGGAAACGCATTGTAAAAACTCCTTGACTTACAATTTACTTTACCCAAAGCCTAGCAAAAAAGTGAAATCTTCAAATAAGCTTTCTGAAAAAGTAGTATGATTATTATTTTATATTTATATTATACGGATAAAATATCTATCAAAGTAATTGAATTATAGTTTTT